>BMAW01027522.1:0-11478 GCA_019974015.1 Nephila pilipes | reverse complement strand
TAAATCCAATTCCGACATAATTCCTTTTGAAATATCTTTGTATTTTTCAATTATTTTAATATATTTTATATTGTACATTATTAATTTTAATATACTTCAGGGGGAAATGTAAGACCCAAAATTCAGTTCCACAATAGATTTTCAGCGAGATGTAGAGAGACAATGATTTAATCTTTGAATTTCAAAGGGGGTGAGGTAGGAAAGAGGAGGGAAAGTTATTTTAAAGTTTTCAGGTGTTGGGGAGGGGAAGAAAGAAGATTCATGAACTCTTCTATAGTAATGTTTAGCTTTGTTATTTTTCGTAAGGATAAAAAATAAAAGGGTATCAGTAGTTAGAATTTTTTCAAGCGTTATTTTTTATCCTTTGTTTGTTTGTAGCAATACCTAGATTCATTGGATTGGGTGGATATTTTTTAAGTGAGGGTCTGAAATCCAAACGACGTAACGGCCTTTCACACCATATTCGCTTAAGACCACTCAACTGCTATGAATCCCCCAGCTTCCTCAATGAGATAAAGTCACTGGCCTCTGTAATAAAAATGTACTCTCCAAGGAGATGTTGCAGACCACTGCGTCTTTAAAGGGGGGAAAGAATAGAAGCATCTTGCTTTTTCAAAGAAAAGAAAGAGAAATCTTTCGCTGTTTGGAAGTAGATCGCTTTAGGAATAGCTTTACACAAAAAAGTAAAACCCTTGTAAGGTTAATATTTTTTTCATTTTGATAAGTTTTCTTTTTACACAACTGTATTGTTTATTTATTTCCTCATTAAGTGATGATGATGAAGTTCCTTTTATAGACGATGTAGATGGAGATCCAAATAGAGAAGAACTTAAAAAAAACTCACTACTTACGACAAAAAAAGAACAATAAAGGTAAAACATTTAAAATTGTTGATATTTGTTGTTTGTTATTCTATTATTACTTAATACGATTACGCAAGTATTTTTAATACGATCTGATTTTTTCAGTTCAGAATTCCATTTACTAGAAGAAATTGTGCTCTTTTTTGTAATAATAAACTGCTGTTTGTAGAAAATGCAACACCATGAAGGAATCATCAGAATCAAATGAAATTCGCAGCAAATGTCAATTATAGGATATTATGCAAATTAATAAAGTTTCAGAGCCATCGCGCGTGCGCGGCGCGCGCAGCGCCCTCTGAATTGATGCTGAAAGGGTATAAATAAAGTGCTGTAGCGGGACGTTGAAAAAAGTCTATGATTATTTGTTAGTGGCAAACGTTTAGTGAGACCTGAGTATGCCTCCCCGACGGAAGAATAAGAAATTCAAGCAACTTACGGAGTTTGAACGAGGGAGGATAATCGGCCTTCGAGAAGGAGGATTTTCCTATCGCGCAATAGCAGCTCGTATGCAGCGGAACAGTTCCACAGTGATGCGAGTTTGGAAGCAGTGGACCGACGAGCACCGAACAACTCGAAAAACAGGCACTGGACGACAGAAGGTGACGTCAGAGCGCGATGATCGACACCTGCTCCGCATGGCGGTGAATGATCGCACAGCTTCCTCCAGGCAGCAGGCAGCACGTTGGTCTACTGCTACAGGTGTACAATTGTCGGCTTCGTCAATTCGTCGTCGTCAGCTGCGCCGTGGATTGCGTGCAAGGGTGCCTTTATACAGGATTCCCCTCACGGCGAATCATCGACGGCTGCACTGGCGAATCATCGGCAGTGGGCTCTTGAGCACAGAGACAGGCGAGCTGATTGGCACCAAGTTGTCTTTTCAGATGAATCACGCTTCAATTTGTGGACCCATGATGGCCGTGTTCGTGTTAGACGTTATGCCGGTCAACGCTGCCTTCCTGAGTGTATTATTGAACGACATAGTGGTCGAACACCCGGAGTTATGGTCTGGGGTGCGATTTCGTATCATGGACGATCCAATTTGATACGAATTGAGGGTAATCTCAATAGCAACAGGTAAGTCCGTGAAGTGCTACAACCCGAAGTCGTTCCTTTCCTTCAAGGCATCCCTGGAGCTATCTTTCAGCAGGATAATGCACGCCCACATGTTGCGCGGACTGTTCGAGACTTCTGTTCAGCACAACGCATGCAACTTCTTCCTTGGCCTGCTTATTCACCGGATATGTCGCCTATTGAGCACGTGTGGGATATGGTTGGTCGGCGTCTCGCTCGTGATCCGCGTCCTGCAGTTTCCAAAGACGAACTTTGGTTGCGCATACAAGCGATATGGAATTCTCTTCCTCAAGCAGATATTCAACATCTGTTTGACTCCATGCCACGTCGTATAGCAGCACTTATTGCAGCGCATGGTGGCTGCACCAAATACTGATTTCGGACGCTTAATTTGTTTCTTTTGTTTTGAAAATTTCATCATTTATTTGTATCAGTACAAGTCGTTTCTGCATTAAATTTCATTTGATTCTGATGATTCTTTCATGGTGTTGCATTTTCTACAAACAGCAGTATAAATTAATATTTCAAAATCACGTATAAACATTTTTCAGTTTTCTTTTACATGTTATTTAAATATTGATTTCATTTAATAATAGGTTTGTATAGTATAGATTCTTAGGTATATAAATCTACATTTCACAGGAACAATTCTATTTACATGATTTTCACATTTTGGTTTCCTCTTGTATTTTGGTTTCTTCTTATTGTCTTTTATCTCTTTCAAGATTCGCGTCCTTGAAGTTGATCCGTGGGTGCGAATTCTGATTATTGTTGCACATTAAACGAAATTAGGTCTTTAATGGTGTTGTACAGATGCGATTTGAATTTTAGTTAGGGCTTCAGTCTTCCTCCAATCGTTGTTCAAATTTATAAAGTCCGATGCCATAGGTCATTATGTAATAGGACTCCAAAACGAAATTAATTTTTAAAAATTTTTCCTTTTCCATTAATTGTTTTGCAACTGAATAAATATTCTTCACTACTGTTAGCTACATTTTATCATTAAGTTTAAGAAATGCCTTTTTAATTTTCAGAATGGTTGTAAAATTAACTACTCATATTCATTTAAAAACTCAGGAAGTAAACATCCAATATTTTCATCTTCTGTGTTTGTAATGCTAATTTAATTGAATTATTACAGTTGCTTTATTTCATTTGCATAATCGGAATTAAAATATGTTCAGAATGTATTTTGATACAAGTGCATCTAATTTACTACTTAAAAATTAGTAATAACAAAGAATTAAATTTGAAATTTCTAACTCTGATTTTATTAAAGCATTAATTTTTCAAACAAGACTGTCATAATAATCAGATCAGTTTTTTTATATGTTTATTAATTTGCCAAGAGCTACATGTAAAATACTAAATTAAATTCATTGTTGATCTTTTCTTGTATTTTATATGAGATCATCCTTTATAAGACTCAATTATCTTTAAGCCCTTAAAAATCATTTTATTAATAGGAATGCAGGAGGATATGGATATTAATAAACTAAATGGGTGTACGTATTTGCATTTACCGAAACTGAAAGTGCTGTAGCTTTCCTCTACCAAATGATAATTTATCAAAATTGAAACTAAGTTTTGTAAATTTTTACAGATAAGGGTAAACATTGCAGTATTTTTTATTGTAGAATGTATAGATGTATACAAAACTTTTATCTGACAAATAAAAAATTTTATTAAATATAGTTCATTACAAATTTAATGAAAGATGTAGTTCTTTCCAAATTTAAGATTCTTAACTTTTTTTTCTGTTTTATTTATGCACAAAATTCAACTAAACAATCCACAAAATTCAGCAATACTTGAGTTCCTTGGTGTTACATTTAAAATAACTGATTATGTATAAAGTAACATTTGATATTATACATATTACCCTACAATAAATTGTTATTAATATGCATTTCTAAAAAAAAAAGAATTAATTTAGTATTTCTGCTTGTTTTAAATCCTGAAATTGAACAACTTCTTTTTATTATTTTTATTCTTTATGATCAAACGAATCTAATTCCGAAGTTAATTAGATTTCTTAGTAATTTAAGATTCCAAGATCTACGATTACCCTGATTATATATTGCGTCTTTAATTCTCGTACAACATTTTTTGAACAATATTGAATTTTTTACACTATAAATAAAAATAATTAATGTTTATCTTTTTGTACCAAATTTTATGGATTAAGCAATGCATAAATATAATCCGTCGACTGTTTGAAATAATCCCTTGCTTTAGTTTTTGCATCGATATTCAAAATACAAGAATTTGTTTTTTATTTTTGAAAACCTAATTTCTCTATTTAATTATGGAATTTCCTATTACTTTTAATTTAATATTTTTACTATTATAAGGGTATTCTTGCCTTTAAAGAGGAAGGTGCGTCGTAAATTGAACTCTTTAGCTTTTAATTTTAGTTACAGTTTTATTCATCGAAATATAAATTACGCTGAATAAAAGGTGAACTCTTTTTCATCGAAAAGAATTCTCACATTATGTAGCTTTCGATCTTATGATTGTTTCAGAAAAACGTGTTCATATAATTTATTCTGTAGATATACATAAATAAAATGAGTATTTTTCTTATAATTTTTAATTTGATACAATAAAATAGAAAGAAACCACATAAGCTCTTTAAGCATTGAGGGTGTTTCTAGTGGTATTAATTTATTGAAAATACAAATCTCAACATTTAGGGGGGGATTAGAATGTGCTTAATTTGTTTAAAAAAAAAGAATTTTAAAATTTCGATACATCAACATGAGATAAATTTAGAATCCACTAACATTTTTTTTTCATTCGTAAGATAAATGCTTCTCTGCATAAGAAAATATTGTTTGATCATATAGTAAAATATTGTTATTATAAACGATAGTTATTTTCCACAACTTCACTTGATGGATTTCATTATCTGAAAAAATAAACCAAACTAATTTTCCAATGCTATTCACTAATGAGATTCTTTTGGAAAACCTTTTTTCCTTTATTTTAAATTACTTTTTTAAGCTACAAACAGTAATAAAGAAGGAAAAATTATAGCGTGTTAAGACACTGTATCATAAGGTATATTTACTTCAAAATTACATCTTTAACTATTAATTTTAATATTTTTTAAAAAGTCGTATGAAAGATTCGATATTATACACTAAATCAGTTTCAAATAATTTCAGTACAATTATGCTCTGTTTCACCATAACTTAGCAGCAGTGACAACGCTATGGCGGGCGAATCACAGGCGTTGTCATAGAAACTCGGGCTACACTGAGAGAAGGGGTGATTAATAACCGACGAAATTCACCGAACTTGGCAAGAAAAGAAAATGCGCTCAAATTTTTATTTTTAATTGTAAGTATGCATCATTAATTCTATTAGCTAATTTTTTTATAACACCTGTTAATAAAACAATTAATTTCTATCATGTTTCATATCTTCATCCAATCCGTTGCCAAGCTTATCTCCTAATAAGCTTTATAAATCATTAGAAGCCATTATTTATATTCATTTCGAATTAAATTACATCAGATGGTTTAAAATACCAAACCAACTTCTTATATAAATATTAATAACAACTGTATCCTTTGCATTAAGGTGCAAATTTAATTCGAATAGTTTGAAAATCAATCCATCGTGACAGAAGCGGTCGAAAGCTCTTTGTATGTCAACGAAGATACCCTGTGAGATTCCAATGGAATTAAATCCTTCCATTAATGACCACAAACCTGCAGTTGGTGGACAGTGCTGTGGTTACTACGGATGAAATTGTGAATCTTAGAAGAATATTATTAGAGAAACATGGGTCAGTATTCTGATAGCAGGATTCTTCAAAGATTTTGGAATAGAATTTAGTAGACTAAGGTCGATAGTTTGGATGGTATGGAAATGGTTTGGCCGGAGCCAGGAAAGAGAATAATAGTTGAATTTTTCCATTTGTAAATGCACATGACATTTTATTAAATGGGAGATGAGTAAGTGTTGGAGGAAAGAATTTAAAGGCCTGATTGTGAATGCCATCCTCTGGGGCTTTTTGCTTAACTTTAATTATGGAAGTATCAAAGGGGAGATGGAGAAATTGAAATTGCATAGGCTTCTAGATAATTTTGAACTATTGATTCTGTTTTTCAATATGATCATCATATGGAGTTGGATTTTCCTGGAACGATACCCGAAGATTATGCTGTTTTTCTTTATCAATAGAGAATACCAGACCATTATTGCCTGCTAATGGGGATATTGTAGTATTTATTAGAAAGTTTTATTAAAAGGAGTCTTCGATATTGCCATCGAGTTGGTTTTCCATTTTTGTTTTAAATGTATTATTTCATTTTTAATTTGCTTTTGAGGTTATTAATTATGGGTTTCAGTGATCTGGGTGTTTTCCATTGTTTTCTGTACCTATTTTTCTTTAATTAGGTTTCTGATATGAGGGGAGTCTAAGATGGGGTTGGGATGATCTGGTATTACTCTGCATGGTTAATTGCATTTTGATATTACAGTAAATGATGTAATTGATTGGTAGTCTGTGACATTAATAATGGGGCTACCTTTGTGATATTGTATATAATTTTCTTGATAGTAAACCAATTTAGTAGTTGTGAGTACAAGGGGATAGGAATTTTATTGAAAGAGATGCCCATTAGTATAGGTTATGGTCGCTAGTAGTCTAATAACACTTCGATATTGCAGAATTGTATATTAACAGCAAAATCTATTTATAGCATTGCCATTGTATGAAAGTGAGTCGAGCAGCTTATTTGGAGGTTATTAGCAAATTTATCATGAATAATTTTACCTGATCTGCCCTGCCTCTGCAGGTCTGTTTGCACAAATGCCTATTAAATTTTGAGGTTGTCTGAGAGGATATTGACAAATTCACTATGGCTGATGATGTTACGGGGAGGGTAAAATAATAGAGACGTAGTCTTTGGTATTGATATGATGGGTATTTTCAGAGGTAGTATTTTAATAACCTAAGATGATTAACTTTGCCTTTAATTAAGATTGCACTGCCTCCGCCAAGAGACCGGTTGATTCTAGAGGATATATATATATATATATATTCTAATTTGGGTTTTTAAAATTTTCAGAGGGTTTGAGGTGAGTTTCCTGGGCTCCTAGGATGTCAGGATTGTAATCATCTATGAAATTTTAGAGTTCTGTTTTTGATTTAATGTCATTTGCATTCCAGTTTGCAATCAGGAAGGGATGGGGTAGTTTATTTAACGTATTAAATTTTAGAACCAGATGGACATCATACAACAAATGACTTGGAATGATTTTTCAATTTTTGAACATAAATCAAGTTTATTATCAGCGAATATTTGTCCTATTAATTTAAATTGTTGGTAAGTTTCCATTATTTAATCAAACTTAAAATTTTTGAAATTTTTTTAATTTCATTAACAAAGGGAAGACTTGAAGGTTGGCTGTCATTGGTGGGTGTGGTGTTTTAGTCGCTTTGGCTATTGTTGTTGTTTGCATTTTTACGTCGTTCTTCCGAGTAGTTTGTGGTTCGCGGGGGAGATGGTTTGAAATTCATAGGATTTTTGGGACAACCAGAGTAATTTACTGTATGATCTCCAACGCAGTTACAGCATTTGGGAGGGATTTCAAGAGTTTTGGTGCAGCTATGAGTTGCATGATTATCTCCACATTGCACATATTTAAATTCCCTAGTGCAGAATCTAGAGTGGTGAAAATAACTTTGACAGCGATAGCATTGTTGGGTGTTTTTCTTTTACGGAGAGGTTCAATTTTAACTGAAAGGTATCTAATATTATTGATTTCGAAAATTTTTTTTTTGTTGTTTTCTGTTTTTAAAAGTGTAACTAAAAATAGGGGGAGGAGCTGGTTATTTATTTATTTATTGGATTTTAAGTTATTCATTCATGGACTATGAGATTACATTCAGTTAATTCCTGAATTATTTCAGCGTGGGAATAATTAATTGGGAGGCCTTTAATTATACATTTAAGGATTCTCTCACTAGGTAATTCAAATGTGTGAGCTTTTAAATTCCTCTCTTGAACATGATTTTGATTGTTCTGAATCAAAATCATGTTCAAGAGATTCAACTGTGGGGAGGGGGGATTTTTAAACTATTTTTATAGTCGCCTTTGAGCTCGCATTTTGTCAATTTCGTCATATTTTCAAAAGTCGTACTTGGATCTTTAATATTAGCTGAGATGATTGGGGAAGGGGGGTTGTTAGCTTCCTCTATCAACACATCGGGGAATTCTAAGTCGTATTCATCATTATTATTAGTTTTTATTATTATTATTATTATTATTAGTTTTATCACTACTTAATTACTGCTTGAGAATTGATAGCGTCCGTATCAGAAATACAATCATCATTGCTCTCGACGCCTGAATCTTCATCAGAGAGCCCAGAATATTTGCTATTTAATGGAAGGTTAAATTCCTGTTTTTTTTTTTTTTTTTGAGATCGTATTAGTAATTCGTTTGGGAGAGTTTAATTTTCTTTTGTTTTTTACTTCGTGAAATTCATCATCTTTAATTACTGTAATGATGGTAGGAGTTGATTTTAATTTTTCAGCACATTTTGGTGCGGTTTCAGAAGCTAGGTTCTTAAGTAGAGTTTCAAATTTTTCGTTAGCTTCCTGTTGCAATTTTTCCATCTGTTTATTTTCAGTTCTAGGTTGGAGACAGTAATATTTAGAATTTGATTTTTATTTTTAAGATGATTCATAAAATCATCTTGGGTTATGTTTTCTATTTCGTTTGCTAGTATTTTAAGAGTTTCGAAATCATTGGGTGGGTAGTCCAAACATGAACCATTTTCAACAGAATCATTAAATTATTCTAAGAAGGGGAGAATTTGATGAAGAGTACCTAAGTTGTGATTAGAGAAAAAATCATTACAGGCTTCAGGAGTAATTATCGAGTCACTGAAAATGGCACTTACCTCCTCTGCTTTCAGCAGCCCAGCAACAGTCAATTTGAGTTCCTTGTAGTTTGGCATGGTAATCCAAAGCAAGGAATCCAGGACAGCGAATTTTTATGAGTTAAAAAATAGGCCTAAGAACGCACAATATTCAAAGGCGCTTAGCACCCACTAGCAAGCTAACCCACCAAAGGTGATTAGCATATGAAAGTTCAAGATAAAAAAAAACAGTCTAAATATTCACTAAACCTTGTGTCACGGAAAGTCACAAGAAGATACAAGAAAAAACTTGCATGAAAAATTCCTTATGAGGGTCGATGGGAATAGATTGCAGTTGGCTTACAACATGTGTAAATAGGCCGGGCTTTGAACTCTGCCGGTCGGAAGGGTCAGGATTACCGCCGAAGCTGAAGTTCTAGATAGGAGCAGCAGAAACAACCACACTATGTGGAGTCAGGGGGAAGAATGTCGTGCAATAGTAAAATCGTATATGATTTCTAAGGATGATTGTCACATTTCAATCTTACTCGTTCTGTTTTATGATCTTGGTACACTTGGAAAAATCGTCAACACCCCCCCCATAGAAAAATTTCCCTCCATATCGACGCCACACCAACGTGTGGACATTGAACTTTAATAGATTTAATACGCATTAACAAGCGAAAGCCAACCGTCTGTGTAATTTATTCCACAATTTGATAAAAATCAACAACAATCAAATAGAGACGAGTGCCAGTCCGGTGGACTCTTTACTCAATGTCATATTGAAGCCTTGATTTTTTTTTTAAATTAAAACAAGCATATTAAAATGTGCTTAATGCACAAATGAATTTTAAAAAAAACATTAAAGAAAAGGGAGAGGAAAGAGGATAGGAATTATTTAAATGAGAATGAGATTTTCAATAGGTTTAATTTTTTTTTAACAAGTCCTATCGTAAGATAAGATTATAAAAAATATTTGTAATATTATTTATCACAGTGCCTTCGATTGACTATGTCTAATCTTCAATAAGAGGAACGTATTATTTTATATGATTATTTTCTTAAAAATTTATTATTATTATCACTATTGTAAAATTACAATAATTAAAATAATAATAATTAAAATAGTAATAATTAAAATAGTAATAAATAAAATATCATTTAAACTTTTTTTTGATGATAGGAAAACCGAAGGAGGTGGAAAAGAAAAGTAAAAATGGCTTTTGTTTGACTGGGTGCACAGCGGAGGACAGCAAACTAGTTCAAGAGAGGAGAGGTAGCGATGGCGAAAGGATATTAAGCAGCTGACGAAAAGCTGAATAAATGATGATGTTTGTCTTGGAGTGAGATGGTTGACTGAGAAAGAGGCTATTAAAGGAGTAATAAAGGATTTAATTAAAAGGGTATAAGTTGGAAAGCAAAGTGTTATGGGGGAATTAGATGGATATAATTATTGCAAGATTGGATGGGTATGGCATGGGTTCCATTGATGTGAGCAAAAATTAGCTGGGCCCTTATTAGAAGGTTATTATGATTTGCTAGTCTATTATAGAATTTTCTAGAGAGATAGTTGACGTGTTTAATAATAGGAGGGATATTGAGATCCTTGTGTATGACAGAATTTCTGTCATACCAAGGTGAGTTCGTAATCATGTAGAGGATTTTATTTTGAAGGACCTGTATTTTTTTAATATGGGAAGGAGCGGCGCAGCCCCAAGTAGGGGAAGCATAAAGTAGGATAGGGCGGATTACTTGCTTACAAAGAAGAACTTTGTTAGCAAGAGTTAGTACTGAATGTCTACCCATTAAAAGTATACAGTTATGGATTTGGGCCCTGCATTTGTCAATTATTTATTGGATATGAAGTTTGAAGGTGGGTTTGGAGTCCAAAATAACTCTTAAGTATGCTGCGGGTGTTGGTTTGGACAGAGGCACATGCTAACCACTCTGATATTTATTTATTTACACACCATTGAACTACGTACAACGAGCTCCAAGCGAGCATCAAGTTACTGCCCAAATCGAGAAGAGAGAATGAGTCATTTCTCGGAAGTGAAGGAGAGCGCACACCAAGGTTACTGCCTTTGGTGAGGGGCATCTCGCTACGCCCGCAGAATCTGTTTGGCGGTCTCCACAATCGGTGAATAATCTGCCTTTTGGCGAACCGCTGCAAGTATTTGACCTCAGAGTTCCAAGAGATTTGATCATTAGTGAATTTGAGACTTTTATTAGGAGGAGGGGCGTGACCTTTTTTAAAAATGAGAGCCTTAGTTTTATTAGTGTTTACAGCAATCCTCCAGAGTGTCATCCAATCCTCTATTTGTTTTTGATGATTTTGTAATTTAACTATTACATTAATTGGACTATTTCCTTGGGTGAGGATTGCTGCGTCATCTGCGAATAAACAGGGGCTATTGTAAGGACTTTGAGGGAAGCCATATGTAAACAAATTGTAGCAAATTAGAGAAATCACTGACCCTTGAGGTTGACTGGCTTTTATATAGTATATTGTAGAGAGAGTATTATTAAGCTTAAGTTGGAATGTTCTATCTTTAAGGAAGTTATTTAAAATAACTATTATGTAGGGGGAATTTAATTCGATTAGTTTGAAGATCAATCCATCGTGACAGAAGCGGTCGAAAGCTCTTTGTATGTCAAC
>BMAW01027521.1:0-31037 GCA_019974015.1 Nephila pilipes | reverse complement strand
ACTTAAGTCTAAATCTTCTTGGAATCCTTTAAAAATATATTTCATCATTATTTTATATTTTTATTCTACACCACTTGTACCGCACCCCTTTTTCATTCAAGGGTAATTGGAGAATTCATTCGGTAATTACTGTTAATAGGAATTTCCTTAATCTGTGAGAACCAATTAGTAGAAAAATGTTCTAACTTATAATTAGCATGAAATGCAGAATTTTCGTGCTTTATTAAAAATAACTGTGCAGAATAAATCGATTTTCGTACATTTATTATTAGGAATGTAAAATCATGATTTTCTTTTCATTGAAATTGAATAACTGAAAAAAATTCATACACAGTTAAATTAATAAGAAACATGACGGAGTTATAATTTATTTAGTTCGAAAATTAGGTAGTTATTTATTCAGTTACAATAATTTAATCTTTGACTATTATCTTAAAAAGCAGAAAAAATAATTAATCTAAAATGTTTAGAATATACAGTCTGAAAGTGAACATAAATTCCCTTGGCAGGAGCCATAAAAATTTGAATCATTGTTTTCAATTTAAGACAGACAGAGATTTATTTTGGGTTCTGTTTAATTTATAATGTTAAATGTTACAACATATACTACACATTTGCTATTTTATGTAACATTATCTCAGAGTTATTTAAATAAACTACATAGGATTTTATTTTTTATATAAATTTGACTTTTTGACATCCTGTTAATTTGAGAATATTTATTCGCCCTGATTATAAACGCATATCTGATTTAATCGGGTCCTTTTTCTACATTTTCTATTTTTGTTTCTTTTGTTCTGCATTTTTTATGTTGATAAGAACAACTTTAAATGAAAATTGCATTAATTAATCAATATAATATTAATTAACAGAATTACAGACATAAATTGGGTTTGGAAAAAAAATGTAATTTTTTAAAAAAAAAAACAACCATTAAACTGTATTGTGACCGATATTGAAAAAAAAATCGAATTTTAGAAGCATACAAACACATACACAAATTACTCTACCTACTGATAATATAATTTATAATTTGAATTAACAATGCACATTTTTTTTTCATAAAAAATATTATAAAAAAAATACTTTCAAAGTGTGATTAATAATGAATAGTTAAAATACTGACATATCATACTGAGAAACTTGATAGAAACTATTTTTAAATCATGTAAATTATTTTTGTAATTATAGATCAGGGAAGTCAAAAGTTCGTACAAGTGTACTATTATTCTTTACAGCAATTAAATATTAAATTTATTTCATTATATCTTTACTAAACACATGCAGGTCATTAAACATTTTTTTCGTCAAAATGCCGCTTAAATTGTTAGGTTACCTGGTATGTGTTACTAAAAAATGTAAAATTGAAATTAATACATAATTTGAAATAAGAATTATATTAACTCATAAGAAATGCTTCCTATTATACAGAAAAATTATACATTTTAGAGCTTCAATGAATTTGAACTTTTTTAACTTCTACTTTATTGACTTAAATTTTTTTGCTTTATACATTTTTTTATATTGTATGCAATTCTCATTTTTTATTGAGTTTTAAATCGCAAGAAGACACAAATTCTGCATAATGAGCGTATGAAATTAAATATTTTATAACATAATTTTGAATTACCAAAGGGAATACTAAAAATAAAATAAAGACAATTTAGTCCACCGAGTACGTTTTAAAATAAAATATTTTCAAAATATAGTTTCTAACCAATCACTAATCTTCCAAAAAGACATTCAATTGTATTATATACCATTTGCTTCAGTTATAATATATACTTGAATAATATAATAATTATTTTAAAAAATTATCACCTTTGGTGGATAAACAAGTTCAAGCAAAAAAATGAGCAAGGAAGATTTTTTTTTTTATTTTCATTTTGTGATGTTCGTTATTAAAAACAATGTTAAAAAAATTTAGAAACTCTACATTGTTTATATATTTATACTAATGAATCTACTGCATATTATTATTTAAGTCATTTCATACCAAACACTTTTCTGTAACATTTCCTTTTCGAATAATAGTTTAATTGTTTCAGTAATTTTGAAACATTGTTTGGATACGTTAAACAAAAATATTGTTTATTTTAAATATAGCTATCAAATAAGAGTTTTTTTTTTTAATTAAAGTTCATTAAGAATCTTATATTTCTTTTTTATTATTATTTTCCGAATAGTTATCATTTACAATTTTTTATTACCTTTCTTTACCATTTTCAATCTTCAGGTATATATTAATAAATAAGTATGCAATATTTTTCTATTAACAAAGTTTGTAAAGGTAAAGAGACTGTCAACTGCTATTAGTGTAAGTTTATGTAATAAAATATTCATGAGGTTTGGCTAAAAGCGATTCTTTCCTGTATGTATCTTGAAAATAAAGTAAATATTGGTAAGGCAGAAAAAAATATGTAAAAACTGTCACAACATTATACTAATTCCAGTATAAATATAATTATAGACAAAAGCGTCTACTTTTTTTTCATTTTCTACTTCAAAATCACTTCATTGCAAATATCGAATGACATTGCAATGGAAAAAATAACATTTATGACAGTTATGTTGGAAATTTAATTACTCAGACACCAAAACCAATTTGATGCATCTTAAGAATTATCAATAATAATTCCAGTTTCCCCTTATCGATAACTTCTGTAATATTTGTCTTGTCATAAATTTATTAGCGTTTATCAAGGTAAGTTAAAACATTTTTCTATTATTTGTCACATAATATACGGTTTTTAATTTCTCTAAATAATGTTTATAACAAATATTTTCAAAATGAGTTAGATTTATTTTATGATAAATATAATACTCTTCTGGATAAATATAGATCTATCAATATCCTATTTATAAAACATGTAGTTGTTGAAAATATTTAATGTATAAAAATTCTGATTATAAGAGTATTTTTATTCTGAGGTAACGATTTTCTAGAATTCTTAAGCATTTGAGATAATTAAAAAAATTCTTAATGTAATTATATTCGAATGTGGACCTGCTAGAAGAGTACGTGAGTATTTCGTAATATTTTTTTGTGATAATTAGTTTTTTACTAAATTCATGAAAATCATGCCATTAGTTTTTCTTCAAATCAGTTTTACGCAGACTGGTTCAAACTTACATATATTACTCATAAATATTTTAATAAAATTTATAATACCAAAAGTCAATCTTCTAAATTATTTTATCATTTCAGAGTATATATATATTAAGAGAAGATAGCATCTAAACCTAATATAATTAGACTTATCCTAAGAAGATTACTTAGAAAGTTTATTTTTGTTCAAAACAGCTTATTTATTCATATTCCTAATTTTAGTTTAAAAAATGACTTAAAATCGTTTATATTCTGTTTGATCAGAAAATGCCAAAAACATGTGGGAACTTCTCATATTCTTAGCAGTAAGCATACATAAGCATCAACTACTTGATTATTGTAGCGAAAACACTTCTTCTCTCATAAAGATCCTTCTGAAAATATTTAATAAATTGAAAAATAAGTATTTTTTTTCAATTTTATTCTTTTGCTTTATATCTAATTTTGTTTCTCTTTATTTATTTGACAAAAGTCTAATAAGCACAGTCCTAGAGTTATTCCCTAATACATTACTTTTAATTTCTTAAATAGTTCGATAATTTATAAAAAAAATTGTCAAAATATTGTATATATATATATATACTTTGCTTTTGATAGCTCTTCAATTGCATCTTTGGTTTTGTTATCAATTAGTAACCAAACCAAAGATGCAATTGGTTTGCAACAATTGGTTTGTATACAAAGATGCAACCAAAGATGCAAAGATGCAATTTCCTTGATGAGGAAAATTTGTGACCATCAATTCTTAAATAATCCAGTTTAACTGTCTGAAATCTGTTGCATCTTTCAATGTATTGTATTATATTATTTATTTTTTCTTTCAAATTAGAGTTCTTACACTTTTCCAATAACTATATCCTTTTCATAATTTTGGTGGATGAACTGTTTAATTTTTGCTCAATATAGCAAGCCTTACCTAAAAGATCATTTACAAGGCACTTAACTTATAATAACGAAACTTTCCTTTTATCGAATCCTGATAATAATACCAGCATTCACATGTATGGATAATAACATCATTTTGCTAAAGATATAATTTGAAATCCATAAATTTAACTCCGAACTCTTTTTGTTCTTCTATAACACATTTTTCATCATTACTTTACATTATTGTTTGAATCCTTGTCTTGCCGCTCCCTTTCTGATTCCAATGTATTTGGATTTCACTCAGCAGAGTAAGTTAATCTGACTATCATTAATGGACAAGCACCAATTAGTAGCAAAATGTTCGAAATCCGTAATTAGTATCAAAAGGGAAATTCTAGTTCTAATTAGAAGAGCTGTGCGAACTATTCCGTTCTCCCATATTCATTACCTGAAGATTAATTATTTCCCCATGTTTCAATGAAGTTGAGTAATTTGAAGAGGTTAGGAGTGAAACGCTTAAAAAAAGTTATGTAAGATTTAGTTCATTCAGGTTGACAATTAAATTATTCTTAATAATCTTTGTTACAAGGATATTGTTTTAAATTTTCTTCTAAAAATAAGTAATAACTGGCTTATATTTTCAATTTTAGGTTATTCATTCCATAGAATATTTAAAAAAATTCTTTTAAGCAAGAAACACTTAATACATATTTCAGACATTAAAATAAATGAAATAGATACTGGCCATTATTTGGATATTTTTAATGATAATTCTCATAAATAATTCAGTTTACTAAAGCAATTTATAAAAAAATTAAATTCATTCAATATACTGCGAATGCTGTACTGAAGCAATAGATTTATGATTAAAATGATTCTTTCAACTTTCAAGAAAAGCTAAAATGTATTTATTTAATTTATTAACTAAGCGTAATTTGGGCTTTTAGTGAAACAATTTTGCTATGTCATTCATTGCCTATAAAAAAATCTAATCTTCCTCGTTTGTAGTTATTTTTTCCTATAATCTTTTGTTAAAATTATTTTTAAATTAATGTCCACAATTTGAAGAAGTAAATCAATATAGCTTCTAAGAAATTGTAACTTTTTAAAAAACCAATCAGACATTTTCTCAAAAAATCTTTTAAAAGTTAACATGACTTTTACGTTACTAAAAACTTAACAGTAATATAAAGAGAACAAATTTATAATCAAACATGTTTGAAATAGTCTAATAATTGTTTGTAATTTTAAAAACCTTTTGTATGTATTTTTAAACAATTCAGGTAAAAAAAAAACTGTATGAAGCCATTTGGTTCTTTTTAGAAATGATATCGTAGAAAAATGTTTTTAAAAAATTCCAATTAAAAATACACTCATAATATTAACTTTTTATCATAAAATATCATAAATGTTTAACATACATGATAAAAAAAGCATGTTATATATTAATGCTTTTAATTTTATGCTTTTAAAGAAAACAAATTTGTAAAAAATATATTTACTGAAGGAGCATCAATGTTTCAACTATATTAATTGAATTAAAATATGCTTGAATAAACTGCAAAAATACTGGTAAGAATGGTTTTTAGGTTATATTTTTAAATTAATATAATGTAATTTTTTTCTGATACTAATATTGAGCAAGTGATGTAAATAATTATGAAATGTGATTATAAATTATAGAATTTTAAAAAGTTTTAATAGTTTTCTGAATTTTTTTCCTTTACAATTGAAATTCTACTAATAAAAAAACTTTGTTCTCTTTACTCATAAGCCTATTTAGTTTAAATAGAACTATTTCAGTAATTCATAGTTAGATTCTTAACTTTTTTTCCTTTACTACATGAAGCGTTGAATTTTTTCTAAAGATTTTTATGCTTATTTATTCTTTTCTTATTGATATTTTATTTGAAATTACAATAATTTATGCTGATATGAGATTGTATTATAAATGAAAGATCACGGTGAAGAAATTATATTTATATATGTATATATATATATATATATATATGTATATACACAGGTGGTTATCAAAATAATGGAAACACCTGTAAATAAAAGTTACATTTTTACAATGTCAATGGTTACAGTTAAAAAGCACTTTCATAAACAGTATAGTTATGACAGAGCAGAAATTCCCTTGCCACTTGGCACAGGTGTTAATGTCAAACGTCATCTACATTGATGCCACACTCACAAAGCCTGATCGATTGATAAGAGGAAGAAAGTAATTTAGTCTAACGAATCACCTTTTCCATTTTTCCCTACAACACGAAGGGTGTATGTTTGGAGGACACCTACAAAAGCTTAAAATCTTTATCATCTCCTTTCAACTGTCAAGTATGGAGGTGTTTTTGTCATGATATTAGCAGCTGTGCTCATGGTTTTCTGCTGGACCAAACGTAACCCTGAAAAGAGGGATCTCTGTAGAGAAGTATAGAGAGCTTTCAGCTGACCAGGTCCATTCTATGATGCAAACTTTATTTCATGAAGGAGGCAGGAGATGGAATTTTCCAGGATGATAATACACCTATCCATGCAGTGGAACTTGTCGAATCATAGTGTGATAAACATAAGGATGAATTTAAAAATTTACCATGGCCCGCACAGTCACCCGTCCTCAATATAATTGAACCGTTATGGTCTATTTTAGAGCACACAATACGGAATCGATATCTTCTACCGGCATCTTGCCCAGAACATCCATAATATCCCCATAAATAGCGATACAATATTTCTCTATACATTCGATTCCTAGGAGATTCCAAGTTGTATTATATGCCAAAGGCGGTCTTACATCATACTAATAAAGATTCTTAAAAGATCTAAGGCGTTTCCGTTCCAAACGACGCAAAAGGAATGAAAAGTCCGATGTAGACAAAAATAAGCAGAAAGGAAATTTATGTACATAACAGAAAATGATTAAAATTTCAGAAAATGGAATGATTTATTTCACAGTTACACAGTTACGAAGTAACGAGCATAATAAGGAGTTGACCCACCTCTGACCAGAATGGAAGCTACCACACGACATAGCAGAGGGTGATAAAGTTCCCCGATAATCTACTGCAGTATTTCTTGCCAAATTTGCTTCAATTGTCAGAATAGGTCATCATCATTCCTTGATAGATGTATCCTATCAAAGAGAGTTCTGACTGGCACAAGGAAGTGTTTGACAAGCTCTAAGACAGTTCATAGAAATACGTGCCGTAAATGGTCTGGCATTATCTTCCTGGGTTGTTAAGGATTAAAATAAGGGTTGGGCACTGCAAAAGGAATGGTAGCAAAACCGCTGAGCTGTAATTTTGCATCTAATGAAATACAAAGGGATCCACATATCAAAGGAAATGGTACCCAGACCATAACTCCTGGTTGAAGACCTGCGTGACATGCAACAGTGAAAGCTGAATCGGCACGCTGCCCTGAGCGTCCCCAAACACGTCTTCGATGATATTCAGGACACAGTTGGAAGCTGGATTCGTCGCAAAACACTATATATCCCCAGTCAGCATCATTCGAACCTGAATGAGCCAAGAACCATTGTGATCTGGCTCGAATCTACGCAGGCGTAAGTAGTAGGTGGCGTAGCCGTTGTTAAGAGGATCATATTCATTTTATCAGCAGTTCGTGAAAGATCATGGTGGACACTCGTGTGCGGGTAGCAGGTTTGATGGTTGCTAACAATGAATCAGACGCTGTGACAGCTGATCTGACAATCACTCTGTCCTCCTGATTTGCTGTGGCCATAGGTTGACCTCTACCATCATGATGTTGAAATCAGCCTTTGTCCATCCATTTTTGCCAGCATCTTCAAAAGCAGCATCACTTCGACGCATATGAAGAGCGATTTTCCCATTTGTCCAACATTCCAATTTCAATTCAATGAAAAGACCTCTTTCAAACCTTGACAATTGCTTGTAATGAGCTCGAATCTTGCGTCGAGGCATTTTTTCAGTCGTTGAAGGTATCCTAAATCTCAATGCAACAAAAAATTTGACCATCAAATTGAGAATCGCTTCTTATATACACCTGCTTAATGTGCATTTGCTTTGCGCTTTAGCTCTCTCTAATCATTCGTCACCAAATTTTATTCATTTATATGTTCGGTCCAAATATTTTTGCAAACGAAATTTTGTTTCAAAAGGGCAAATCCTTCTTGGTGCGTCGTTTTTCTTTGTTATAGAGTATATATATATATAAGCAAAAGTAATTAATAACTTTAAGGCTAAGTGTTTTTAAGGACATTTATTTGCATATTTAACTGAAAAACCTCAGCACGATTTTGTTCATTTAGATAAAGTCCAATTCAACCTGTGGGATTGTTGTTTATTTTCTAAGTCTTAATAATGTATGTAAAATGTTTAAGTTTTGTCCTTGAAATAAGATTTTGATTTCAAATTGAGAAAATTTTGAATTTAAAAGATTGAAAAGATTGAATCTAATATTAACTACTCATGCCACCGATTTAACTGCATAATTTTAGAAAATGCTAATTAAGCATAAATTCGTTCTTTTCCAGAAATAAATTTCATTGCCAACAAAATCCGTACCAGCTAAACATACTAGCTCAGCTAATATTACGTTGACAGATATCATAAACTACGAGATATTCTTGAAATCGAGGTGAATTTCACATGCGGTATTTTCAGTTATAACAAGAATATCTTTTATTAGAGAATATGCAAACATTTGATGAATAGATATGAAATTATTAAATAATTGAAAATATTTAATTCCTGCAAATTTTACAAATATATATATATATATATATATATATATGATTTGTGACATTGCCTGCCTGAGCATGGATTTCATTTTACTTCTTTATTTCCTTTTAACACCTTGCTAATTTTCTCCATATTTCTCAGGGCTATTATTACGATGACATGTAATTGGTATTATTTCCGCGATTTCTAAGGAATATCTATATTCATTGTTAGAAGATAAATTCGTCGTCAGACATTAATATGAGACCTTTCACTTTATGTAAAGGATATCTCTGAACTTAACTGAAACCAAAAGCAACCGCAAAAAAATTCATAAGAAGCGAGCTATGAGAATCGTTTTCGAAATAAAAAGTACTATATTAACTATTCTTCCTCAATCACATTGTCACAAAGGGGGAACACGCGTAACTTGCTTAAGGAAAAGAAGCTCCAACATTAAATTTAACTTAATGGTTTTCTATTGTTCTTCCCTCATACTAAAAAATCATAAAATCAAAAACTCTTCTAATGTAGGTCCATTACAATCTTCCAATAACGTCAAAACCTCGCCCTGATACCTACATATGGGCGTTTACTAAAAAAATTAAAAATGAACAATGTTTGAATTGAAATGAAAAATTATAGAAATTATTATCATTATTCTTTAATTCTTAGCACTTAAATTATCCGATTATAAATATTTTTTTTTATTTTAATCATCACTGTAAAGCAGCTATATTTGATTCATTAGATATTTATGCTTGAGTTTCTGAATAATCTTTAAATTTTGGTGTTCACAGGTTTCAAGAAATAGAGGTTGTTAAAATATTTTCTCTGTATAAAAGAAGGTACTTCAAAGAGAAAATAATAAATAAATTTTCCAGCTTTTTAAGAAACATAAATTAATTTAGAAAATATTCACTTTATTGGCAGCATACCTTCCAAAATTTATGAATTTTAAATACATCTGGAAAGTGAAATTTATTGCAAGTTTTCCCTTTAACGGGAACAATTTCGACTCACTAGAACAAGTTAAAGACTTTACGTTAGTCAGTATAACATTTAATTATTAAAGAAAATTAAAAAGATTACATAAATTATGTTGCTCTGCCTTGAACGTTGAGTTAGCAATATAAAAATAGTATAATTTACTTCTCAAGTCAAAATGAAAAATGAATAATATAAAATTGTAATTAATATGAAAATTTTTAAACATAATTCATTTAGTGTTTTTAAAGGAATTACTTTCAAATTTTAAATTTCTAAGATGCTGTAATAAGAAAAGTTAAATTTTTACGTCTTTTTAATATAAATGTTTAGATAATAAAAAAAACAACTAGAGTATAAGTCATACTGGGTTCTTTTGGAATTTCCCTTTAATACTTTAGATTTTATTCTGATTGCGTAAATTCCTAATCCCTCCTAGTGAAATAAAACTTGACATTTTTGTAAATCCGTTTGAAATTATGAAGTGTAATGAATGGATTGGAAAAATATTATTTTTTTTAGCAATGGAGTAATGAATAGTAGGAGATTCAGAAAGTGCTAGAGGCGCAGATAGAGGAAATTGTAACAGGAGTGGAATATGCAAATGAAGAGATAAAATCCGTTTTATTAAGCAGTTTTCTGATCATGGCTAAGATGTTTCGATTTTAAGAACTCGAGTCTCAACTTCTATTATTCTACTCACTGAAAACATGAGGGAGTTGGTAAGAGAAAAATAAATTATTATACTTAACGATAATTAAGATACTTTAGACAAGTCTTCCCCATGCAGAGTCAAATAGGAAATAACCTTTTAGAAATTATTGCCAAAATAAAAGTTTGGGTTATCATTATTGAGCGAATTATATTCTTTGGACTATAATTTAGTGATTAGGCAAATAAAATTTTGTAATAGCCGCAGACAAATTGAAAGAGAGGCAACACAGTTGAAAAAACTGAGCAAACAGGCAACGGAAAAATATTGAAATACAGTAGGTTGCAATGAATTGTAACTATTTTGCAAAACACTTAAATGAGACTATAGAAAAATAAATCTTTTTAAACAATGATGTGAAAATATAGAAAATGAAAAAGGTTTTAAATGAAATATGACTTTAAATATTTTGATAATATTCTTCAGTTTTTATAAAACAAATGCTTTAGTGTTTGTATTATAGTGATGAAAAATAACATTAATCATTAACACTATTTATATATGTATTAAATTATTATTAGAAGTTAATTAGTTATTTTGGATGTAGATAAGATGACATATTTTTCAACTGCAAGAGATAATAATGTTTCTACCTTTTTATTTAGAAATATTTGATACAAACCAGTGATGAAAAGCGGAAAATTGAAATGACTCCTCCTGCTTCCTTTTTTCTAGAATTTCAAATCACAATACGAAGAACTATTCCATTATTCAAAATGCAAAGTATTTCTAAAAACTGAATGCTGCATTAAATTTTATTTACTGACATTTATTCACGGCTTTGTTAATACTTTCTATAAGCGTACATTCAAAGTATTTTCCGAACATTTAATGTCAATATCCATGAATATTTCACAGCTTTTGAATGAATGCCTTATTTTTTCTAAAATGTTTCATTCAACGTGAGTTTATGTCTCAATTGTTATCTATTTTATGCATGCTGTATTCCAAAAGTTGAAGTAAAGCCAGTTTTTTTAGTCTAATTTGAAAATACAGGAGCACAAAAACGCTAAAGTGTGACAAAAACTTCCTTTATGTTGTTATTTATTGAATTGTATATAGTTTTAAAATAATCAAGCATGGTTTAAATAAAGAAATCCATTTTTTTTTACAATTACATTATTTGATAAAAAAAAATCACAGATTTGTGCAAAAATTTAAGATTAGGGATTTTAATAAAAGACTGAGTCCACTCCTACTTGTAATACATTAGTGGTATCGAAGTTTCCAGTTGTCAATTAAACTATCTGTGCGACTTTGGAATGAAAACCAAATACCTAAATATGGAACACCTCGCTTACCAGTTCATTAAATGTCCTCGGAAGGGGGCCTAACGCATACAATTATCTGCTGAAGTAATCACAAAGGTGCTTATTGGATTGAGGTAGAGAGATCAGTAAGCATTTTAATTCACTTATGTTTGATCCTCAATATATTCTTCAAGAAACATAGCTCAATATTGCAGAGTATCATCATTCAATTGAATGTGTTCATTCCCAATAATATGAGTATATAATTTCTGAAAATGTGTTGCAAGGGTAGTGAGGGTATCTGTCTTGATATTTTACGGCAGTCAAATAGTTACTGTATTCTATATCTTATAGTCACGAAACCTTGGATGGTATTGTTTTCGCCGAAGCTTTGGTTAAAGTCCTAATGGGAATAAACATCCATTGTGTACAGAAAATAATACATTTTAAATGGGTTGCGACTCAATGTCCTCTCTTTGGGATGGCGTGAAAGTTTGAAGAAATAGGAATCAGCTTAGATGTCAGTCTTCTCACATGATTGAGTCTCAAATTTACGAGATATATCCTTAATAGCCTTCGTATTGTTCTAAATGCGATAATAATAAATATCTAATCAATCACAATAACCAAAGTTCCTAAATGAAGTACAACATACAGTATGGCCACTAAGAAAGATGTGTGCCAAAAACATCAATTGACCTTCTTTATGATTGAATACATCTCGAATATTAGAGATTAGGGATTTTTGGTTCCGAGTTCTCTCCAGATAAACGCACTATCTGAATATTTTCCCAAATTAAACCGGGACGCGACCATGAAGAATACAAAAATCTTATGCTGCTTAGTCCTGGTAATGGACTGACTTTTCCAACGTAAATGGACACTTCTGTGACATAGATTAAGAGAATCACAGAGTAGATCTTTCTGGATAGAGAGATTAATATTATATCTGACCTCATTCGTAGCAATAATATTTATATCACTAATATGGCAGAAATACTTGAATTGAACTTTAGTACTATTACATTCCACTCTCCTAAGGGTTGGAGGAGTAAAAGTGTGATAATTTGCAGGTATTTCAAAGTAGCGGCCGGGAATATATCTACTAAATACTGAGTTTTAGCATTCATATAAAGCCGAGATTTTTAGAATTATTCCACGAGACATATTAAGACATCCTACTATTTCAAATCTTAATAATATAATTTACAATCATTAGCTTACCTTCTATTCCATCGAATTGAGTAAGTGACAAACTTTTGGAATCTTACGGTTGATAAATGAATTTCTAAAAGCATAAAAAATTCTATAATATGTTGCAAAAGTGAAGTATTATTTTTTTCTTTCGACTTACTTCTTTAAGAAATAGTGGTGAGAATAATTGATTCCTAAAATGTTATTGAAATTATTTATCTTGATTCATATAAGCCAAGATTTTTACCTTTAATTTTATTGTTTTAAGTATGACTCGCAAGAGAATATGTTGTAACTTAAGTTTAGATTGAAATTTTGGGAACGTTGAACTACAGACAAAAATTACCTTTGTAAAATTAAGAGATATAAACACGTTTTCCTTACTTATTAATAAAGGGAATCTAAAAATATAAAATAAATGTTTTAAAATGAATTATACCAATAAATAAAAAATAGTCATCAAAAATATTGATTATTCATTTGAAGTAAATAAAGTAAAAGATTTTTATTCAATTTAATTAATACATGCATTAATTGTTAAGGAATATATTTTTTGATATTACATTCTCATAATATTAACATTAGATAATAGCATAAATCTATTTTTAAGAGTTTGAATTTCTTCTTTCAATATATATTTATTAAGAAATCTTTATTAGAATTCGAATGGAGTGGGAATTATTTTTTTGTTCTTATGAAATCTAAAATAATTGCAAAAGATTTTGCTCATTTTTAAAAAAATAGATAATCTAGTAGATATGATTTTTCATTCCGTTGTGTAAATGTATTCTTTATTTTACTTACGTATGTAATTATTTATAATTTAACATATTGCTCCAAAATATTCAATAAAATATACCTATAAGAAAAATATTATGCTTAGGTTACTTATTAAAAGTAAAGATTCAAATTCAATAGTTAAAAACTATTTAAGCTATTTTTAAAAGAATAAACAATCTCTTAAAATTATAATCTATGTTATAACCATATTATATAGAAATACATACATATAAAACTCATATCATTCAACAGCATTATAAAATAAACATGGTAATAAGGTAATAATAATTTTCAACACTAATGCAAAAATAAATTAACCAAATTTTAAATGTAAAATTAAAACTAGTATAAGTGTTATTATTATCTGGGTAATTATGAAACTTACTAATATACAAATCATAATTAATAATATCCAGATAAGAAAAATAAAGATATTAAACTAAATCTTAAAGAAGCCAAAAAGTTCAAGAATGGAATAAAATCTTTAAGTTGTTGCTAATGACATATAAAACCAAAACTATATAATAAAAATGCTCTCACACATATACATAAATACCACTTATTCCCCTTCTTAAAATTATAGAACTATATTATTAAATGCTTATTTGATTGAATATATTTATAAGAAAAATAAAATGCTTATTACAAAATGTATTAGAATAAGGAAACAATGCAAACTCAAAGATATTTTAATTATCATATTTTTTACGTTGAATTTTACGTCAAAATCATAAACCTTAAAATACACCCAGTATAATTATTTAAATATTTTATAAGATATAAATTTATATTTCGTTGTATATTCTTTTGCATTTACAATACCTTACATTGTAAATTAATGTAAAAAGATTTGTGCAGTTTCAACTGATATTTTTGCCTATTTTTTTTTTGCAATTCGGTTAGCAAGTGTTCTTTGTAAATAGCATTATACTTTATAACTGAAATCGTAATACCATCGAACAATTGAGGTGGTATATGCACTGGCATTTTACAGTTGTATTATAACCATAAACTAACAATTTTAGCTGTATGTTTTAACTCCTTATCTTATATCAATAGGACCCTTAACCTTATTTCGGAAGAATAAGTTAAAGCACTTAGTTTTAAATTATTCTTCATTATTTCGAAGTATATCATTTTATTCACTACTCATTTAATAAAAACTGATTTCTCATACTTTTTCCTTTTTTTTTCACAACCCTAAAAAAGAACCGTACCACTTCCTTGTTTGACTTGGTAGTTGATGTTTAGCGGAAATATATTGGAGTTAGCATTCTGCCAAATATATTATTTGTTCAAAGATTCCAAAAATTCCGAATAAGCTTTCATCATTATTTTAGAAATCATGAGGCTTTAAAATATGACTTTTAATAATTATAATCATTTTTTTCTTTTTATTTTGGAGCTGAAGCTATGTGATATTAGTTATATATGTTATCGCATTATAACCTCCTTCGTATTTTTCGATTTGTGTTCTACAGAAACGCATATTTCTATTGCAATAGAAATCGATTATAAAATTTTTACATTAATAATCACAGGATTTTCTCTTATTTTTCAAATGATGTTTCTTATAATCTCCACACTAATAAAATGTTTTTTTAAAAATGTTTTAGGTTTATTTGTCATTTGATCAAACTTTTTATACTTCTGCAAAATATTTGCTACTCTATCATGATTACCTATCACTTTTAGAATATTACACAGAAATTTACCTTCATCAGACACTAGTAAGATAATTTTTTGAATTTCAATATTAGATTCAATTCTGCAGCTTACTTTTCCATCTAAAATATTTCCCCCTGGAAATGAAATAATAGTTTCTTAAAGAAGTAAAACAATTAATCTGAAACGTTATAAAATTTTGGTGGTTAAAATCACAATTTTATAGCGAGTGTTCTTAATTTTGAAATCCTAAAATTTGGAATTTTGACATAAAAAGCTTGCTATTTAAAATTGTAGAGCTACATTTTTCTTTCTTAGTCAAATATATATTAAAATGTGGACTTTGCTGTACCTATAACTATGAAAGTTAAAAAAATGTTTTCATATCTTTTAAAAATAATAATTGTATACTCAATTGCACAGACTCTATATATTTATAAATATGTTTGTTTATAAACGAAATGAAATAACAATTATAGAAAATAAGCATTATTCAATGAAGAAATTTTTGGAATCGTTAATCTTTATGAGAAATTCTGTCATGAAGTAATTGAAAACATACATTATTACAATTCAATAAATCAATGAATTGTTTGATTGAGTTAAAGAACAATTATCTTTTGAAAGCCTTAATTAGCTAAACATAACTAAAAATAACTTTTTTTTTAAAAAAAAGAAAGGTACTCGAATGTCTTCTTTCGGAAAATAGTGTTCAAATCAAAAATCTAATATTATAAGTTTCATGTCATATACATATCATCAGAATACTTTTAACTATTCTTTTGCATGCTTTCTTAGAAAAATATTTAACAATTTATTGTATTTTTATATTTACCTTTAAAATCAATTTTTTAACTAGACGTCAGCTTCCTTTTTTACTAAAGATATGAAATTCTTTCCTAATGTTAAAGAAAATTCCTAGATTCAATTCTGTAATAAAATTGAACGTCTTGATTCCGTATCACATCTGTTTCAAACATTTAGTTTTCTTTTCCTAATTCCTATATGTGAAATCACAATATAAATGGAGCAATTTTTATCTTTTCTGAAATATAGGGAACTAAAACATTTATTGTGTCCTAATTTTGTTAATAGCCAAGAATTGTACAACAGAAACTTTTCTCGATTCATATGTTTTGTATTCCCTAATTTAATTATAAATTTCATTTTTTCTAAATTTATTTTCTATAAGCAAAACAGAGATTTTGTGAAAGTATCTAGAATATCCTAAAGTATAATATAGAGGACAAACTAAAACCTTTTCTTACAAAAATAAAAATATTACAGCTTATTGAATACATTTTCATATGACAACAAACAATTAAAAACAAACTCTAATTCGCTTCATTTTTAAAACAATTCTATATTATTATTTATTATCTACTGTGTCCGAGTTAATATTGATAAAATATGAATACACTTTTCAATACGTTAAAAATATTGATAAATCTCTTAAATTATCTTAAAGAAAATTAAATAATTCACATAAAGGTAATAATAATTAACTCTTGGTATACCTTCCTAATTTTTTTTTTGTTTTCCAATTTCGATTGATGTGCTTAAACACTTACGAGTCCTATTTTTCAAAATCAGTAATTGCAACTACTTTACTGATATTTTAAAATTTAATTTAACACTAAATTAACCAGTGACACATAAATCCTTTAAAATATTTTAAATTTTATAACAAAATGAATTTAATTGAATTGTTAAACAAATTTTAATAAATGATGTTTCTACCCTAATTAATCGTATATTTTGTTTCGGGATCTCACTCTAAATAATAAAGATATTTTGAAAAATAAGGTTTTACGGGAGTTTTAAAACCTATGATACTTGATTTCCAGGATTTCTATAACATTCTTTTTAAACTATTAATATATTTACAAAAATAAGCCAACTATGCTGTGGAATGTTTTCAAAAAGAGATCTAGAACTTACAATGAACAATAAATTAAGGATATTCGGTAATGATTATGCAATCCGATGTTTTATATGTAAAATTACATATTAAAAAGTTTTAAGGAATTAAATATTACTAAGTTTTAAGAATGAAATTATTAACGAATAGTTGTTGATAATTTCAGATAATATAGCTAATGGCTGGGAGTTTATAAAATGTGATTACTACAATTATGCATAACGGCAAAGAAATAAGGAGAAATAACCTTTAAGAAGAAAAATATTTTTAAGCAATTTTCATATTTAAAATGTATCAAATGCCAGTGACATGTAATAGAAATTTTTACTCCTGGATTTCTTATAACATTTTTATCTGATCTGTTAATTTGTGTAAAAATAAAATAAAAACTGTCTTTCTAAAATTACATCACATAAAAATGTGAGTTTTATCCAAAATGGATCATATCTATGTGCTACGATGATATGAGACATATATTAGCTTCAAAATTCAAACTATCTTGGTTTTCAATTTTTCTGATCTCCGGGAAATTTAGAAAGAAATTTATGTATAATATATTATTTACTTCCATTAAATATCTTATAACTTTTATGCATTACAGTATATTTTTCCAAAATATGGTGCATCTTAATACTGGTTTTTATATTAAAGATTCTTTTAACTCTTAAAATATTCCTTTTCTTGTTTCATTTTTCTCTTTTTTAAATTTCTAAATCAACACACTTTATTTATTCTAAATTAACACACTTTATTCACACTTATTATTATTTTTAAGTGAAAATTCTTCCTAAATTATTATCAATTTTTTTAGTCTTTGAATATTTAAAAATAATAAATAAAAACAAGTTTGAAAATGCGTAAGTTAAGAGAAGTTTTTAAATAAATACAATCGAGAGACAAAGAGAGTATTTAAATGGGCCAGAATGTTGAACAATAGTCTAAATTAGAAGTAAAAATTATTCAACGCACAACATTTAGATCATTTATTGAAAATAAGTATGTTGTTTTCTATACTGAGGCTTTAATTACTTTGATGTGCTACACAGATAATTTTTAATAAAGTGATTACAAAGAATTTTATCTTAAAAACGAAAAAGGAAAAGTTCTGAAGTGGAAGGTAATAATACAAAATGTTTTTTAGTTACTTTATGTTTTTCTATTCTATTCTATTAAATGTACTTCTTCCAGCCAAATCCAACTTCATTTTCCAAACTTTTGCTAATTTGTAAGATCTAAAGGAATTCACATTTTCTTCCTTTCGTTTAGAAGTTTTCTCTTTAAGCAATCTACAGCGACATATTTCAGAATAAAATTAAGGTAAGTATCAAGGAATAGGGTAATTGAGTTATGATCTCACGTTAAAAATCTTATATTATTTTGTGAAATCCCTGATAACAACATGCCGAATCGGAAATTAGATTTAACAGTAGTTTATTCTTATGTCTTACTTCTTTTATTTAGTTATGTAAAGGTATAGTCTATTTCTTCATAAAGTGATTTACTTTTGTTAATCCTCTTAAATGAAGTATTGAATATACACGTGATGATTTTTTTGAAAAAAATAAATTCGAATCCTGATTTTCTTATAACATGATTCCTTAATATAACAATTCTCTTCTAAATGTTAGTGTCTTCTAAATGTTTGCTTTCATTTTGTTTCTAAATATATTTAAAATAAATTAATCTAATTATTATCGTGATAGATTTATCAATTTAAAAGTATGTTAGTTTTTCCCGTTTCTTTTTAGTTGCTTTCTCTTGAATTTGAGAAGGGGGAATTATTATGAATTACAATTTTACTTAAAATATTCATTGAAGAAATTTGATAAAAACGGAATCTCCTTCTATTCACTTCTCATTATTTTATATATATAAAAAGTTCCACTAAGGTTTGTTTCAATTCATCGAAGTAAACATATATATTAAATTTCAAAGTTTTAAATGTAAAACCACATAATAAGTAACTCTTGAAGTGCTGATATTTTGAACTACTTCTACCACTGTTAGCTACCCATTTGATCACAATAAAAAGTAGAGAGAAAATGTCTGATTTTTAATACAAATATTTGTACAAAAAGTTAAAATAATTTATTTTAAGCAATTTAAAGCATATGCAAAAATTTTAATGGTTAACATTTCATAATGCATTAAATGAAATATCCTGGTTTCAGAGAAAAAAAAAAAGGAACAATGTATACTTATTAAGAACTCATTTCTCATTGTAGTTTTAATTAAATGATTTTTAGTAAAAGATGTTTATGCACCGTTTCTTCGGAATCATGAATATAGACAAAATTTGTTACTCGTGACTTTAGAAGTACTAGGATGTCATGTAGTTCGTTTCTTTGACAAACAATATCACTGTAAAATTCGATTATAACGTTCAAATAAGCCATCTTTGGGATATTTGTAAGGAGATATTTGCTCTAAATAAAATAATCAGGAATTAATAAGTGCAGAATTTAGAGCTTAATGAAAATTTAAACAAACTACTTGGAACTGTTTGCACAGCATATATTCGGTGCATTTGATAAAGTATATATATATATATATATATAACATATCATACTTATTAAAAATATAAAAATTAACTATCTTCTGGGAGCGTTTTGGAGTTATCACCTATCCTAACACTTCTATGAATAGTACAACAGACGAAGTCATTTTCTTTTGTTTATGTTGGTAAACAATATTAATTTTTATGATGTTTACTAGAAATCTTAAAGTGATTCAATTGGAATTTGTTTGTATGCATATCAATAGCCTGCCTCTTGGACATAGGCGCCTTTTATGAACAAAAAACCTTCTTCTTGCCAACAAAGCATCTGAAAGTTTCTGATATGTTAACACATTGGCCCAAAGAGACATTTCTTCCCTTTAGAAAAAAAAATATCAAGCAGTTTCAGAAACGCATGTTCATCATGATGCACACTTCTGTCACACTAAAGGATTAATTAGTCCTATTTAAATTCAGTCGAATAAGTCGATTTATCATTACACAACAGGAGCTTTACAGATTCTTCGAAACCTTTTTACCATCATTTCACTGAATACTATATGATCCCACTGTTTAAACCATAAGTTGTCCTAACGCAGAACAGCAAATTGCTCCCCTTGCATAAATTAGTGTGGTAAAAGCATTCAATACTTGCAAAGAAATCCTCATGTATCCAACTTTAATCAGCAGTGAGCCTCTCCAATTTTAATTTGAATATGCTTCAACAAAGAATCAGCATATAGCAAGCGTAATTAAGAGAAGCATTATTACTTTCAATATATCTCTTAAAATACGAAGTAGACTCTGCTTTTTTCAGTCAATACTTTTCCTCAGAATACCTTCAAGACTTCATCTGGAATTTGCTATTAAATTCCTTCCAAATCATTAAGATTGTTCCAAAAACAAACAATATGTTGAGCAGGATTTTCAACATCTGAGATTTCTGAACTTTGATAACGAATTTCAATTTCAGGGGTAATTTTGGAGATCAGAATCACTGTTTTCTTCAGTGTTTTAACTATATTAATCATTTTAATGAATAAGAGCAGAACATTTATCATTATAATTAATTCATTTGGATAAGAGCACATACACATGTTACTGACTCAACTTCATCAACAATTGTTCTGCAAATAAAGTCCATGTGTGAATAGGAAATAAATAAGTAGGGGAGAGTAAATTAAGAAGGATTCTATAGATGATGGATCAAATGTCTATGGTGTTCGTTTTGATAACTTCGGTCGTTCTAGGCAGAATGATAATTTATTTGCTCGTTGCACAGTATTTAAAAAAATGCATTTGTGATGTATTTAACAACATAAAATTTAATTAAAATCATGAACTTTCACTGAGGTGATGCAAACGTTTTAAAAATGCATCTCAAAATAGCTTAGCAGTCAAAAAGACCACTCTAATATTGTTAGTGTTAAAAACACTTTTGTACATTAATACTTTTCAGCTTCTGATAAAATTATAATTGAATACACAATGATTTAATACGTAAGAATCTTCAGCTTTGTTTTTTTTTTCTTTTTTCTTTGACATTAATGAGGAAATTAAATTTAAAAATTTGTAATTGTAGTTTGTCAGACTCGAACAATCAAAATCATTTGGTTTTATAAGCTCCTGGATTATGTCTTTTCCTTTCTGCTTTTCTGATGTATTACTGATATAAGATTATTAGATTGTAATTCCCTTCACTCATTGGAGCTACCATGATAAAATTGGGTATACCAAGTTATAAAAACAATTATAATATTCACAGGTTGAATCCTCCTTTTTTCATTTTTAAGAGTTGAGTGTACTTTATATAATTTCCAAATCCGATATTTGTAAATGAAATTATTTTGATTCTTCTCAGACAATGCAATGAAAAGTGAACTCGTTCTATGCATTTTTTAAATAGTGAGATTACTTATGAAACTCATTACAATCACAAAATAATAAATTTTAAATAAAAGACAAAAGTAATGAGCGAATATTTTGGAATAGACATGTGTTGCCGTTAAGGAATATCCCACAAAATTCTAGAAATATATATTTTATTATCAAGTTCTGACATTGTATATAAAATTTAAGGTGTTTTTTTTATCTGACCACTTTTTTTTTTAATATTCTATTATTACTTTTTCTATGTTTGCAATTGAATTGATTAAATTACAATGGATTATTGATCAGTTAGGTATTACGAAAGAAATTTTTGCTACTTTATATTCTTTTGGATGATATATAACTAGTTAAATTATAAATTATATTAAAATTATTGTTTCAAAGTAATTTAATTTAAAATTCAATACAATGCATATTTTATAAATGCCTTAGTCAATTTATTTGTTATTTCCATATTTTGATCTTTCTTTATAATAAGTTCTCAATATTATTTATCATGTTAGAATATTTTTAAGAATTTTTTTAAAAATATTGTAAATGGTTCTATAATTGATCATTAATTAATTATTTTACTAAAAATTAAAAGTTAATTTTGCTTTCATAGTATATGCCTGAAAAAATGTTTTTACACTATCCAATGATGAATAGTGTTTCCTTACATATTTTAAACTTTTCATTCTGATTTTCACTTTTTTGATTAACATTTCCGAAAAGTTTTAATATCACTAAAATATATGATTTACATTTTTCTAAAAACTACTAATATTCGAAAAAATAATTAACATAATTATTTTAATTATTTATATTGTTCAATATGCAAAGTAAATATTTTGTGAAATTTTTTTCTACCTATTTTCTGTTTTTATTTTAATTGTCAATAGCATTTTGTTTCCCATGAAAGTGAATTGCCACTTAAATGATACTGATATTCCTAATGTTTTAAATAAGATTATTATAACTGGAATTTATATCTAATTAAATACGATTCATAAATATATCACAAAAACTTTGATACTTAATGATGCTTCGTAATATTATACATAAATTATTTTAGTTTCCTATATCTATACAACTTTTAGAAATTTTTCAATTTGCCTGATTGTACGTTAAACAAATACAAATTCATAATTATGTAAACGTCACTGCATAACCTTGTATATCATTGGAGCAAATTTTAACACTTGCAGAATTCCAACGAAATATGAAATTCCCATTTTTTACTTATATCCTTTTGGATAATTTTCTTTTTTCTTATTTTCTTTTCTGAATAAAAAAAATTGTTTATTAGATTATATGCGGTTTTAAAAAACATTCTTTACTCCACACTTTCTTTACAATACATAAAGTAATGAAAAATCAAATTACTAAAATGATAGTAAAATTATTCAAATGTGAATTTACTTTTATCATAAATTACAATACTATGACAAATTTATATATAATCTTTATTTTAAAACTTATTGGTTAGTTGTAGTCTTAAGTCACAAAGAAAGCTTAGAAAACCTCCGGTCCAACATGGCCTTTTCATATACTAAAGTGAGATACTATATGACGTTCAACTTTTATTAATTTACTTGTGATCTCCAAGAATAAAAACACGAGTTCCAGGAAATTGAGTTTAAATAAAAAATAAATTTGTAAAATTAGAGAGAAAAATAAAAATTGCAAATGCAGAACTAAAACAATTGGGAAAACATACACCAATCATTTTTCACAAAATTAACAATACTTAAGTTTTTATAGTGATAGAGAATGAAGAGAATTCTTATTAATTACCTTCTATTTTTCACAAGTGAGTAATCTTGAAATATTAAAATTTCATTAAAATCGCATGTAATTATTTACTTCTTGTGTCTACTCTCAATGTGACAATTTTAAATGCATTTACAAGATACAACTGAAATTTGCTGCAAATTCACAAAATTTCTTTTGTTCGTTAAGAACTGAAAAGTAACAAACCGTTTGAAGAAATATTAGCTGATTTGAATATATATTATTGATTAGCATCAAAAGTCTTAGGATGTATTTAACAGACAATTTTGAAAATAATACATGATTTTGGATGTAAACTTTAAATAATGCTTTTTGTTTAAAAGTTCTGGTGAAATGAAATTTAAGCATAGTTATGGAAACTTAATTTTTAACACATTATAGAAGAGTTACGTCTGAATGTAAACACATTCCAGAGTGTTTCTCACTCATTAGATTATTATTATAAAAATTTATTTAGAGACACATGTTTAATAATAGTGTTTATTTAAAAGATCATAAAACCAAACGATTTTCGAAAACAATAGATTTAACAATTCAAAATAACTAGGATTCAGCATCATAATAAATATTTTATTGTTGCAATAACATTTTCTACAAAAAGACTTTCATCTTGATTAACAAACTATACCTCAAACATGATGATGCTTAAAAATTGCAAGACTTAAGACGTAAATTTTTAAAATATTTTTTTGAGATTTCCTTATGTTAACATTTCGATAATATTTTTTGAAGCAATAAATTTCTTCTCTAAGCAAAAGTAGCTTGTAAGTACATATATGCCTGTAAGTACATGTACATTTTATGTTAAAGAGATTTAGAATGCAGTAATGAGTTAAATATTTGATAATAAAATACTATTTAACGAGATTCACTGGAAGTTTTTTACCATCATGTCGTAACAAATATTTTTAAAAATTGTTTCTTCCCTTATTCATGCATGCCTAATAATGTTATGATTCAATACAAATATTTATACATAACATTGTGAAAAATATAATTGACATTATTATGCAATTAAATTGTTCTTAAGAGTTTACATACTGAATTGTTTCTTTGAAAAAAATCAATTACATACTGCGTTAAATGTACAATAATAAATTGAAAAATGATAAAATTTTAAAGCAAACAAAGTTTTTAATCTTTTTACGAGAAAGAGGTGCATAAAATATTGTAAAATATCTAAATGATCGATTTTTATTTATTTTCACGCAACTAAATAAAATATCTTTATTAAAATTGTGTATTATTTTATTGAAAGAGATTTTGGAAATGAAAACGAAAACTTACTTTTTGGTTTTTAAATAAAGAAAGTATTTAAAGTGAAGTGTGCAATTTATATAAAAATATGGAAAGTGCAGTAAATTTAAAACAGACTTATTTTTATTTTAATCCGGTACGATGTCTTGGAAAGTATCCTTATGTTTTTACTTTTCGTTTTTTTTATTAACTTGGGAGTTGTCCAAGAACAACTCCAACAAGAAACCTCTATACTCTTTCGGTCAGAAAGTGCCAAAAACAGCTGATAACAGAAACCTCCCATATCCTTAGCAGTAAACAAACATAAAAATCATTTACTAGCCTGATCGTGACACCAGTGCTCTTTTTTTTTCCCTCATAAAAGTTATCTAGAAGCTATTTAGCACTAAACAATATGTACCCAGGTTTGTTTATATATTATTTCTTTTTGATATTGCCTTGCTTTGATTTAAGTTAGAATTAAATGTTTTCTTCTGTTGAAATCAAATTATAATTGTAATCCATATTTTTCTCGTACCTATTTCAAAATTAGTTTACTAATATGAAGGTATCATCACAATGACAATTATTATCATATCATTGAACTCATGCATTAATTGAGATACAATAAAATATTTCCAATTTCTTTGACGATTAGATTTGGGAACAGTTATTTTACCTCTATTTTCTTTACATTTACAAACATTTAATTCTATTTATATGTGCATTTAAGGTAATATTACTTTAAAATATCTTAAAGAGAAAATTCATTGAAACAAATCAAAACACGACATATTTTTCCTGACGGTTTCCGAGATTAATAATTTAAAAGCTTTCAGCTATCTTAAACTATAAATAATAAATATTAATCCTTTAGTGTAGAAAATTTCTGTTGGATAAGCGAAAATCTAATCTAAATAACTACTTGCTACGTTTGATATCTTTTAAGTGCATCTATTATTCCGTGGTGCTCTTGTGTTCAAAGATTAAGTGGCCTAAGATAAACAAGATTATTAAAGCCAGAACAACATGAACAAAGACGTCAAGTGCGCCCATTTTCATGATGTATTCATCAAAAGCTCGTTTTAATGTCCTTCGTTGTTAAATTTGCGTACTACATTATTCACTGTAAGTGATGGCGAGGGTTAATTTCAAGACATTACTATCTGTTTGGGTCTTAAAAACCTTCTTGGATTATGTTTACTTTGTTCATTTTATAGTTCATACATTATTCTTCAATATTTTTCACTTAAATTTTTTCTTGAGCATCACGGTGTAATGTGTAAAAAAGCCCTGTTCATGCTAAATTGTTAAGGTATAAAAAAAAGCAAATTTATACATATGTCTACTTGAGATTAAAAAAATTTAAATTCCTCCTTTTCTATATTTATTACAATTTGATTCTACATCCACTTAAAATTTTTTTCTTATCACAGAATTTAAAAATTTTGCATTTAAGTAATTTGAATGTTTAGGTAAAACCTATATAGGTAACACCATAAATATTAGGATATCATCGCTTGTGTAAGCAATTGTATTAGGTTTGAGACAACAACTGTTATAATTATTTCCTACGTGTCTTTTTGTTTTTGATATTGTTTTTATTTCTATTTAAGTGATTATTTTTGTAAAAAATAAAATGTATATCCTAAATATGTTAGATCTTCTATTCGTATTGATAGAATGTTGACAAAAGTAAGTAGATATAAATAATATACATTTCAGTATTACATAGAAATTGATTAAACATTTTAATTTTTTGAAATTCAATGTATTTTATGAATCAGTTCTTACGTAATTGTTATAACAAGAAACGAGAAATGAATTTATGAATCATACCTCTTTTTTGTAAACAATGGAACATGCATAATTATGAGCAATCTAATTAAGCATGTAATCCCCAGACATACAAAATAAAAAAACACAGTTTGGGATGATGTATTAGAAGAATGTAATTTCGTACTAATACCACGTAAAAATAATCTATGTTTTTTCGTAAATCTGTATTTATTTGGGAAGTATTGTCCCAAAGAAGGAAAGAATATCATGATGAGATTATAAGCATTTTGTAAAGTAACCAAAATTGGGAAAAAAAATGTAAGAACAATTAGCTAATTAATTATTTTGAAGATGCTTAAATTTTGCAAGAATCCATCTGGAAACATATTCAATAACACCACAGAATAAAATGAAGAGGAATTAAGCACAATCATTCAATTATTTCAAAAATTTGATTAATTGTCATTTATGTTCTCTCAGTCTGTAACAATGAACATATTTGCATTATAAATTGTTTGTAATTATGTATTTTTAATTCACTTTCAATACCTTAACACTATTTATGTAATTTTATTCATTTTTTTAATTTTACAGCCATACCAAATTGAGTAGCTGATTCAAGTAAGGTAAATGGTCTTTCAAAATAATTCTGGTCTAATGAGCTCCGTAAAAATTGGCACAAACATATTAAAAAGAAGTTTCTTATCGAATAAAAATCCCTTATTATAACAGCATCCCTTAATATAGTACAAATAATAGTTTGAATACTAGTTTGACTAGTTGAAAAAAATCAACAGTCCTCTCAACTTACATGAAATATGTTACGTTAAATTAATTAATTGAGAGTTTTCAATTGTGTTAACAATAATGTAAATCTGGGAAAACTATTAAATTGCACCACTAGACCACCTGCCTGAATCATATCTTTTGTAAATGTTCGAATGACATGAGTAATTTTTCGAATATGTTAGGTCTTTGAAACTGTTTACAATGTTTTCACACGAAAAGATTACTTTAAAAATATATACATGTTTGTATATAAATTGAGAAGTGGTGGTGTTGTATGATAATGATGTAAGAGTTCTTTTGTTAGATATCATTAAAAAAAAAATTTCAAATAAAAATAGACGAAAATCAACTTTTTAAATACACCAACATTAACCCATATAAAGAAAAATATGTATATATATAAAAGCATAACTTTGATATTTTAACAATTTGGCTTAAACTTTAAATGTAGAAATTTTATAAATGTAAGTAAGAATTAAAATTTTATAATTCTAATTTTTCACAATATAAGTTGGTAATTTCTAGTATAATTTGGATTTCAACACTTCTTTTGAATTCAGTTAATTTGATAAACTATAGTTTTTTAAAAATAAGTTTCAAGGTGTAAATTTTTAGATTTACTTTTTTAATATCTATTTTACTAGGGACAATTTTTTAAAGAAGAGTGATTTTATTTACAATAGTCACTATTCATATCAACAATCATCTTCAGATATCAATAATGTTTATAAAAAATTGATCTTTTCAAAAAACTTGACTTAAATCTCAGAGATTGATTTATATACAGAACTATACATGCTAATGCTTGAAAAATCTCCTCCCAAAACGTACCAATTTTACAGTTTAAATAGAGTTTTATATATATAAAGTTACTTCTTTTCATAATGTATATTCTCTTTACATACGTAAAAAATATTTTTGTATTTTAAATATTCATTTTGATCCCTTTACTTTTGTTTTGGAAAATAGCTATTCTAAGATATTTAACAAGAAACCTTTAATCATAATGGATACTCATACAAAAGTTACACTTCTTTCCTTAAAATTTGACACCTGAGGATATTTATTTTAAGATGATTCTTCGACAAAACAAGAGTCTTAGAGTTGCTCGACGTGTCATTATTATAGATGCAATTCCTTTAAGTTATAAAAAACTCTAAGAGAGAAAATCAATAAAAGGAAGTGAAAGAAGATATCTTCGAAAAAGAAACACGATAAGTTGAAAGGATTTTGAACCAGACAATTTTCTTAAAGTTCAGGATCAGAGGAAAGGAAAATTGGTTTTTTCGTAAAGAAATTGATTGAGAGAGTCAAATATTTTTATTAGTATGTTTGAAATCTAGGAAGAAGAGCCAAATATTCTCATCATTTAGCATTTCCTCTTATTTCAAAAGCAAAACAAAGCAGTAAAAAATCTCTGGGGAGAAAAGGAAAATCATATAAAAATAGTACTTACTAAATATTGTTAAGTCTTATGCAAATTTTAGGCCAAAAATTTAAATTTAAATTTCTACATTTAAAGGTTTAATGAAATTGTTAAAATATCAAAGTTATGCTTTTTATATATAGTATATATTTTCCTTTATATGGGGTTAATTTTATGTATTTAAAAAGTTGATTTTCGTCTATTTTTATTTGAAAATTTTTTTTTAATGATATCTTAACAAAGAACTCTTTACATCTCATGCATACAACACCACCACTTTCAATTTATAATTTTACAACAGATTATATTATTTTAAAGTAATCTTTTCATGTGAAAAACATGTAAACAGTTTCAAAGACCTAACGATATATCCCGAAAAATTACCATTGTCATTATTGAACATTTCTTACAAAGATATAAAAAAAAGACTGAAAGGTAAATCAATGAAGCAGCGAAAGAAGATGAAAAGCTTTAAGAATAGTGATTAACTGTAAGGATTTCAAAACTGATAACTTTCTGAGAGCTAGTAAGAAGAAAGAAGAATTGAGATTTCCGTGTTTTTTAGATCGTTTAAAAGTCCAGAACTTGTTGCTACTGATCATTGTCATTGAATTTGGTTTCGTAGATCACAGTTACTAAAATGTTCTTGTCTCACATCAGCGTGAGGACGTATGGTGGCTGAAATAGTTGTTGCATTAATTATCGTAGTAGTTAAGTTTCTGAATACATAACTATAGAATCGGTACAGTGAATAAGAACTGAACCGCTTTCACTACCAAATTCTGTCATTTGAATCGTATCATCACTCGATTTTGAAAAAAAATTGATGATGCTAATTGTCAATCAAATTTGTCATAGCAATCTGCACTTTTTCGCATATTTTATGTTTGCTGGTGGTACTATTGAATACATAATAATCAACAACATGACGACAATAACTCAGAAGATATCTTTGTTAACTGTTGAGGTACTGTTATTTGCTTTATTGTGGCAATGATTTTGGCAACGAAAACGGCTTTGCTCTGTTACCCCAGTTCGATGAAATTGTGAATGACATCTGTTGATTATTGCCAGGCTACAATTTTAAAATTATAAATTCAATTCTTTAACATGAATAGATACTCAACAATATCTAAAAAAAGTAATAATATTTTTATGTTTACATAAAATCTCGTCAAGACTGTTAATAATCCGGAACAATCGAAAACCGTTCGATGACTTATAAACCAACGTTTCCTTTAATTCGATTGAATTAAAATTGCGAGAATTTTCTTTAAAACATCATTCGGTGTTCTGTTCGAACCCTGACAATCCATCAGAAAAAAATACGAATATAATGAAAACGAGTCTCAGAAACATATTTATTTTTTGATTTAATTGCACATTTTCTTATTTGCATGGACGCAGCAATTGTGTAATCATTGAACAGAATAAATCAACTGAAATGATGATTTTTTTAAAGAAAAAATTATAAATTTCGCAATTTTAATTTCAATCGAAATTAGGCTGGTGTCACAATTTATAGTTCCAACTGAACTGAATTTCGACGTTCCTGGATTCATTGAATAACTTAATGAGGATTTTATGTAAATGTCATAAAAATAAACTTAAGGAATTTACTTACATTTTTTTTCAGATGCCGTTTTTTTGAGTATCTTATCTCATAAGTTAAAATTAATTGAATTTATAATTTTGTAAAATTCTGTCTTGCAACAATCAACAGATACATCTTTTACAATTTGAAATGATCAATAAAATTGAAATTGTAATATAGTTAGTTATTAAAAGTACAAATTATTAAATATAGTTACAATAAAGTAAATAAATAGTACTTATAAATATAATGTACTAAAGTATATCTCTATTACTTACGTCATAAAACCTCTAAAGGAAACATTTCATATAAATCATTCCAATAGTTCAGAAAACATTCAAGTGTAAACATGTAAATAGATTATATGTGAAAAAAGTGTAATGACTAGTAGACAAATTTATTGCACAAAAAAATTTAGTACTTTTCATCCAAAAAATTTTTTTTCCGAAAATTCCCGTGATATTGATACGATTCAAATGACATTTGGAACATAGGTTAGAAAGCGGTTCAGTTCTTATTTCGGTAATGTACCGATTCTATAGTAAGAAAAATACTTTTCAGAAACTTAACTACTACGATAATTAATGTATAAATCCATTAGCAACCTATTTAAGGTCCTTTTGAGCTACTTACAGTGATGTGGGGACAGAACATTTTAGTAACTGTGATCTGCGAAACCAAATTCCAATAGACAATGATCAGTAGCAACAAGTTCTGGACTTTTGAGAACGATCTAAAAAACACGGAAATCTCCAATTCTTCTTTCTTCTTACTAGCTCTCAGAAAAGTTATCAGTTTTGAAATCCTTACAGTTAATCGCTCTTCTTTTATAAAGCTATCTTCTTTCGCTGCCTTTCATTGA
>BMAW01027519.1:0-10510 GCA_019974015.1 Nephila pilipes | reverse complement strand
TGATGTAGTAGCCATCAAAGTTGTCATCCTTAATATAACACAGAAAATCGCTAGACATAACAGAGCGAACAACCATCAGTGAATTAGTGATTCGGTGCAGGTGACCGAAGATAAGTGACATTATCTCATGAATTACGTACGAATATGTAGAAGACAACTTTGTTAAAATATTTGATAAGGTTCTATATAATGTTCCGACTTGAGATGAAATTATTCAGTGACTCACGAAAAACATTGAACGACTACTCGTCAGAAATCAATATTTGATATATTTAAAGCTCATCGGTCTCGACATGATGCAGTATATGAACTGTAAATTCGAAATAGTTCGATTAATCATCCAAATTTAATCCATACAGAATCTGAGCTTTATAGGCTGAAATTCGTTATCGATTATGAAGGACTTTTCAAATGGTGGATCTTGTTATATTCAATTCCAGTGATGCTTTTTGAATTGCTTTTTGAAAGCTCTTAGAAACTGTTTCATGCACTTATTCCACTAATTATTCTCTAGTCCTAGTTGACCATATCCTTTTTCATGATTTCCATTTCTCATTTTCACAAATTTATATCATTCACGAATGCTTGAACGAGACTATTGTATTTTCCCATACATTGTTCGATAGTTTCTTTAGGTCCGAATGGGTTTGTTTCGAAAACCCAATAAAAAAATTCAGCTTTCCTCACGGAATTCGCCATTTTGAATGATTGAATATTTTTATAATCATTTATGTGTTGGGTAGTGCCCTCTATGATCTCAAACATACTGTAAAAAACCCTTTTTGAGTTACTCTATTGTTGTAACTTATTTTGCTCTAGGCCTATTCTTCATTTTAATATAAATTTCATTACACGAACACACACACACACATATATATATAATATAAAAAAGATATTTATATTAGTAACCTTTAACGTAAAACCTACCTGATTCAAGACATTGCAATATTTCGTTATCTTTTACCTTTCTGACACTAAACCTTCCCTGTAGACTTAGTATCACCTCTATCTAGAAGCACAGAACCGGTTAGAGTCCTGGAAAACCTCATAAATCATGACATTTGGGAAATTTGCATATTCACTATCTCTTCTAAATTGCCCTATTTAAATATCGTCATCTCCCTTAAGTCAGGGTTCATTTGACTGTTACCAAGCATTGTAATATGTTGTCCCATTGTTCTCCCTATGTAGGAACCCCGTGCATTCAATAAAGCCTTGGAATTCCATCGTTCTCGTTAATGGGTCACTGAAATATGTCTTATATATATATATATATATGCAGAAGAACGGAATGGGCAAAATTTAATATTCATCTAACAATAAATAATACATGTGACTAAAAAATTTCATTCAAACTGTTTGTATAAAGGACATTCGAAATAATACTTCTAAGTTTAAATACTTTTAAATACTGAATAAACAAAGAAATAAAAATTTAGCTATTCTAACGGAATAAGCTATTTGTCATTCCTAATTTTACCCGTGAATATATGAATTTTAAGATGTCTGTGTTTTTCTCTTCACTGGACATTATTAAATTACAGTAAATTCAATTTCATCTTCATATCATAAATCCATTAATTTCCAAAGATTAATAAATTTACCGTAATTTAGTTAGTATCCATTGAATTTATAAATATATTGGTAATGCAGATACTACAATCGCTTATCCCATAGCTTTATTTGCAACCATTGTGACTCAAAGGGAGTATTTATATCAATTACCATTCAGCTCGTGGTGTTAAATTTGCGAATAAGGTAATAATATTCGGTTGACTACTTTGGAAGCTGCGTTTTATCAGATTGGAGAGCACATTTCATCATTAGGTTAGAGATTTCGTCTGGATAGATTCATGGAACGGGCAACAGCATTACCGTTACCATTTCCCTGTCGTATTTAATGAGTTTGGATGGAATTAAATTGCTTTTAGAATTCATTCTCATTTTAATTTATAAAATCTCAGGGAATTTAGTGAATGGCGAATAATCTGTCATGTTAAACTTAAAGAACATCATTTAGACAAATTCTAAGTCTCTAATTTTATGAATATTATACAGGCTCTCTCGCATATTTTCTTTCTAATAACCTGCGGTGACCTCACCTAATAAGCTCATAGGCGGTTTTTCTTACATCCGTACAAGATCCTTATTAAAGAGATCTAGATTCGTGTTAAAAGTCAAGCAACATTTCGCTTCTCTTGTACTTTTGACTATTTGAAGTCCAACCTCATGTGAACCAACATGTCTTCCATACAAGATGCTGATGTTATTTTGTGCCTTCGTTGGGGTATTCAGTGACCAATAGCTAGGTTAATTAATTCACCTATCTAACCAAAATAAAAAAAGGATTATGTCAGGTGGTTTCTCGGAAGAGGTGTCACCAAATTCATTCTATATGAAATAACTGACATCAGAAGTCTACTAAACTTTCGAGTAGAACGTCGTGTCGAAATTCATTATATACTTTTTATAGCGTACTACGAACACCAAAAATGTCATAATTGCATAGGAATTGTAAGAACGACAAGCACACTATGCTTCACTGTAATTATCTTTAATTTTTAAATTATTTACAATAAATTAGAGTAGAAAGTATTCTCTGAGTATCTAGACATTTAACATAACCTACGTGAAACTCGCCTGCTAAATACCTGTTGGGGCTTTCATATGATGTTATTTGATTTGAGATCATTTTGCGAATGAGCTATGACTTAGATATATTAGAATAAAATATGTTGAATTGGGAGGAATTAGACTGAGACATCATTTATAAACTGCGAGGAGTTTAATATTAGAATTAGTAGTAAGAAAGGGAGAGAGTTTGAGAGAAATGAACAACCATATTAGTCCGGGGCTTATGTTGAAAAATGATTCAACGACGTAATGATTAGTGTGAAAATATCATCGGAAAATGGATATTTAGTCGAATATTGATAACAACTCTAGTACTGACTCGGATCCGGTTATAAGTAGTAAGATGATTGGAATTATATAATTTTAATCGTTAGAAGTGGACGTGTGAAGAGTGTTTATTCATAGTCATGTTAAGCATATATTTGGTTGTTTTATAATAAATATTAAAAGTTAGACTTGATTCTGTTATTTTATTTCGTTTCATTTTAATTAGTGTTTGAACTTTATTAATTTGTGACGGTATAATTACGATGTAGAAGCAAAACGAATGAATTCACGATTTGAAATTCAAATAAATTGTTTTAAATGACAAGGGACTCAAAAATTTTAATTGTCCTAATTTTGTTAGATCTTCATGGAATACGAGCAATAGACACAATCTTTTATAAGCATTTATAACACACAAAAATGGTTTTAAGAAATTTATGACCTTTCGAATTATTAATTTTTTTTCTATCATTGTTTCTTCATACTTATTTTTTCATAGATGTTTGTTACATAATATTTGCATAGATGTTTCGAGAAATCAGGATTTTAAGTTTTGAATTCGAAGAAGCAATTTAGATCTTTGTTGTATAAAACTTAAAATCACGCTATTTCATGAAACATCTATTCATATCCAAATATAAGAAAAACAATTTGTCACATAGGTTTTTGAATAAAATGTTGACAGGGAAGAAAGGAAATAGAAATAAATTATAGAGGATTTCTTTTTTCTTTTTTTTTCTTTTGAAAATACTCATATTTTCAAATTGCGAAATTTTTAAATGTTATTTTAGAACAAAACTCATATGCAGAAAGGTTTCCTATACAATAAAGAATGCTATTTTAAAATTATTAGATTTCAAGCAACATTTGAACTCAAGCGCTTTTCGAATGCTTGATTATGCGAAAAGAATTCATTTTCTTGAAAATTTAATACAATATCAACAGAAAGAACTATTGAGACATTCTGTAGCAGACTATTCGTGAACCTTCTCTTAACTAATACTTGGGCTTATTTTCAGACTAAATATTTAAGTTTTCAGCTCCTTTCCAACTAAATGAAACGTGGTTAAAGAAATTAGATAAATTTTAGGAGTTGAGATAATACATATAATCTAGTCGTATATATAAAAGTCACAGAGAATTAAATGTGAGATATAAAGAAATGTTACGTTAACAGCAATATCGATAGTGTGAATACCTTTAAAAGTGTACGGGAGTTAATAACGTATCTATGTGATCTATAGGGACTTAAGGTCGACGCTGTCTAGTTGAAGTTTTTGCCGCTGTGGATATACTCGCATTGTATCCCGGTAAGAGAAATCTTTCATATTTTACAAAAGTTATTAGTACCCACGGTGATCGAGATAAAACTTGTAAATAGCAGTCTTTCATACAGAAACAGCGAATACATTAGACTTCGATAATTACATACTTTCTTGTATTGTAATTGTGTGCTAATTTTAATTACTTTATAAGTTCTCGGAATTAAGTTGACTTTAGATTTGCGATTAGACAAGCATTTATGATGATAGACGAGACGGGTATTAGGGTTACGCTACAATCCCCTTACATAAAGTTAAAGGAAATATTTCATTTATTATGAAACTATTTTTCGCTAATGTTTATATAAATATCTAAGACATTATTCAATTAAAGTATTTTTTTGAGGAAAATATTTGCACATTTTCCTTGTTTCCTATTGAAATTCTTCAAAAAAATTATTAAAGTATAGAAAGACATTTCAAAAGTCCAATTCTCATTCAAAACATGAGTATAAATTATTTTTCAGATTAAATGACGTAAGTTAAATTCAACTAAATGATTACAAACATTAATTTATTAATAACTAGTATCCGATTTATATCTTCTCCAAACTACTTATTAACGACTCTATTTCGAATGGATCAAGTAAAAATACAATAATAACGAAGAAACAAATCATACGAAATATTTTCTCCTTTATTTCTAAGCTTTTTTAAGGAAAAGCCAAGATTTTAAGAATGAAGCAGACAAATTATACTTTGAGGAAATTTAGTAGACTCTTCTTGGTTGTACTGAAGAGAGAAAATCAGAATTGAATTGTGCACTGAAATATCATAAGTCATGAAATACTACCTAATATCATTCTTTATGCCTGGTAATGTGTCATATTTTGACTTGACATTGAAAAATAATAATGAAAATAATAATAATAATCTCCTTAACCGATATTCATCCATATTGCTTGTATAGTCGCTCATAATTACAAAAATGTTATTGGTGCAAGAAATTTTGCACAAAATAAAATTCTCGTCATATTAGAGGCACACAAACTCATGTCTGTCGATTCAGGTAGCATTATTTGTTTAAATTGCCCAGAATGTTCTTCAAATAAATCATTTAACTTGGCATGAACTCTTTTTGTTACAAATGTACACTGCGTGTTTGATGAGATTTTTCAATTTAAAAATTATTTTCAAGTATATATTATTGGATATTGAATAATTTTTAATTTTATTTTCATTTACTTTGTGTATGTGGAATTTTTTTTTGCATACGGAATTTTGATTATTCTTGATTTTTATCATTAATGATAATGTAATTATTACTTATTCTAGTTGTGATAGTTAGATTCGTTAAACTTAAACATACTTTTATCAGTCCAAATTATGCCACGGAAGTTAAATATTATATTACTTTTATTTTTGTATTTTCTTAATTCTTTTCAATTGAAATTTTCTTTGTATATTTTGGGTAGATATGTTTTCATCTTGGATGTAAATTTTACTAAATGTGTGGTGTATATTTTTCGCAATTGAAATGATTATATATATTTGCATTTTAGTAAATTTATGGCATTTTATAATAATAATTTGTACGTATTAAATCAGGATAATATTTATAACTTGATTTATTTGATATATTACTGATTTTTATTAATTAATTCTGTAGTATTTGTACTTAATTAGTTTTAATAATTTTTTTTTAAATTTGAATTTTAGAAGTTATAATTTGAATTTGTAAGTTATTATGATTTTGTACAATATACAATTATTTCTAATCGACGATCTAATGGAAAATATAAATAAAATTTGCTTGAAGTAGATAATATGAAATTGTGGTTGACAAACATCGTTTATTCATTACGAATATACCTTAAAACTATTGAAACTTATTTAAATACAATTTATATTCCCTTATAACTCCCTTATTGATACAGAAGTGAAAAGTATGATGTTTTATTCAAGTAAAGGTACTTTGAGAAAAATATTACTAGAATAAGATGTTAGTATTGAAGTACGCAGAAGTTTTTCTGTTCTTTTTGCTTAAAATATCGATTTTTAACTTAGAAGATGTTTTTTTTGTTAGATAAGGCATAAGAGACATTTTTCATCAATAAATAGGTTTAAAATTTTCAATTGTATAACAGTAGAATCCGTTTCATAGATAACATTGGAAAAGAATCTGAAATGGTTGCAACTTTTTCAATACCTGAAAATCATATTGCTATTGCCTAACAATATTTTATTCCTTAATTTAACTTTAAAGTACTTGTGCTTTTCAATTAGGAAGAGCTTTCTTTTTCATTTCAACTTGTTTATAAAACTTTGAAAAGAAATCTTTACTAGCTGTAAGATGGTTATATTTCTGAAAAACAGTAAATAAAAAAAAATAATGGCAAGTCGGGATCTAAGAAAAAAGAAGAAAGAAAAAAAAAAGCGAAATAAACCCAATTTTCGTCCCTTCAGCTATTTTGCTCTGGTGAAGATACAAACAGGATAAAGAACACAGGAAGTTCCTATAAATTTTGCTTTAACATCTCCTTTGTTCAGATCACTTTATTTGAAAAGAAACAGATGATAAAACTGGAGTTATTTTTGTTCTTTAAACATTCTTTGTTATCTTAAAAAGGAGAGGATATTGGTGGCATAGCTTTTTATTGAATTTGGAGTCACATTAGAAACGCTTGAAATCAAAAACACTTCCTTTTATTCCAAAGAATTTAATAAAAACACTATGATGTCTTCTATACATGTTGCGTTAATAATCTAAATTACAATTACAAGAAATTTGCATAAGTATATTTTTAAAAAAGTAGCAAAATAATCGTGAATATTTAATATATTCCATACACAGTTACACATTTAATAACATTTTTTATTAAAGCATATTTAATGTGAAAATACTTTGATTTCGGGTGTACGGTGGGTCCCAGAACTTTGTGTACAAAATTAGAGGGTAGGTAGAGAATATCATTAGAACATAACTGTAAGGGAAAGAATCAATGGGTGGTGTTTATCGTGAGCACTCAAAGTAGGCAGCGACCACCCGGTACACTGGACGGTTGAACTTCTATTCTCTAAAAGGGTCCTTTGTATGCTGCGGTCCAAAATACTAGAACTATAAACGGACGCTTGCTGCTGCCCCTGGAATGTCTCGATTTCTTTCTGGCTTGTTCTGGAAGGCAAAGCTTTATATCCCTTTCATATTCAGACGATTCATTTAAAGCAGTCGCGGATTAGTGACAAAAATACGGCTGACTTGCAGTTTCCCCTTTGTATTATGTGCTGTTATGAAACCACTTTTTCAAGTGAAAAGTTGCTCCATACACACGACGAGCTCTCTCATATACATATCAGACAACCCTCACAGAACTCAACCTCGTGCCGCAGAACAACATTTAATTTGAGGGTGGATATCGTGGCGGAAAGTTTAATCTGGACATACATCTAACCATCTTCACTGAATGCTCGTGAGTAAATCTTCTTTCTTCAAGCATATTTGAGGGAAATGTGCATCGATGTCCAAGAACATGTTTGACATGGAACGTGGTTGTAGTATGATGCGGCGCCATCTTCTTATGCTAGGTGAATTCGTGGGTATTTGGATTCATAACGATTTGGTGACAATACTGATCCACGACCATTACGATTTAGAAGCAACTGAAATCGGTGTGGCGATTCGGACACATACATTAGTCTTCTCGACAATCCAACTAATCATACCTTGACTATTCCTGTTGGGGACAAATCAGGTCACTGATGTTTGATACTCCGTTGACAGCACGAGAACCAAAATGCGCAAATCACAATAACTTTTGCCGATGCTCGGGATGCGCCCTACATTTTAAAGAATATCGAGAGCTCCATGAATCGAAGATCTGAGTTCTGCATCACAGCTCGAGGATAGTAATTGGAACACTTCCGTTTCTCATGATAGTTAAAATACAATAAGATATAAGAAATTAGTTGGTTGTGAGTTTTAATAAAATAATAAAAAAAACTTTTTACTTCAGTAACAATGGACATTAATGCTCATGCAAAATGGTGCACTATGGCACATGATTATAACAAACACAGTAAATTCATTCAGAGCGATAATCACAACCATACTTTCATGCGGCAAGTAAATGTAATACTTTTTACTTTCAATACAGATCACATAAGGAGCTACCAAACACTGGCGTCACTAGCCCAAAGTTAACGTCGATCTGACACCGACGTGGCGGGATAAAGCGAGAATCGCTTAGCACCCGCTAAACTCAGAATTAACTGTATGAAGTTGCCCATGTTACTTTTTTCATTCTCAATGAACAAAAAAATATAATACTCTTTCATATGGTGCTCTCTCCTTTGTTGCGTTTTCTGTACAACTGTCCCTCGATTTACACGGTAAATTGGTTCCTGAGAAAACCGTGTAAAGCGAAAATTAAAATTTTTGTATGAAAAACCAAATGTTACCAAATCAATGAATTAAAATTATGCGGAATTTGACAGTTTGACAATTTTTTTTTATTTGAATTTAAAAAACCGTGTAAATCGAAAACGTGTATATCGAGCACCGTGTAAATCGAGGGACGGGTGTATACACTGCAACAAGTACTTGTTGTTTTCGACTCAGTAATGCTATATGATTCCGAGACGCTTAATGTTTATTCTATCCATCTTAAGTTTTTAATTCTGTTGGATGAGATGACATATATATATATGGAGGTTGGCATTGATATGTTGTAATGAACCACGCTCATTTTAGAAGGAAAAATAGTTCATTAAATGATGAAAAATTAAAGAAAAAGATGGACACGCATTTCTGCGTGTTCACACCTCGAGATCTAACCTACTAATCTGTTTTGAAGGTGGCGCTGCTGGAGCACAGCGGGATTTACATACATATACAATATAATATAAATATAATAGTAATATGTATATATATACGCACAATTTAATATATATATATATATATATAATACAATATAAATCTATAAACTATTATCTAAAAACATCAAAATAATTATAAATAAGTACTGAAACAACTAAATTCTTAATTCTAATTAGATTATAAGAAGTATGACAGAAAAAGACCATAAAAACTGAAAAATGAAAACATGAAAATAATTTTTGTTTTTTTAAATTTGTATTGACAAAGTTCATGAAGAAACAAAACTCTATAATACACATTATTATTGTGTAACATTATGTAGTAAACAATTTTTATTGGTTCAGGAATTTTTAATAGAATAATATACAAAACATTAACAAAAACTCGATACTTAAAATCAGATGAAAACAGACAAAATATACAGAAATTTGGATTTTTTACAAAAATTTTATGAAACATTATACATATAAGAATGAAAAATACAGATAGGAAAGAAAATATGCTATTTGATATTGATTTTGTTACACATCATAATATATATTCGTTATATATCCTAAAGTGATATAAAATACATCACTTTATGTCTTGCAAGAATGGAAAACATGAAGTCTTATTATAAAAATAGATAAAATTGAATGGATTTAATATATGTAAGTCTGGAAATGTTTACTTTAAAAATTGCACCAACGATGCATTAATTTCAATAAATTCAGTCATTGAGTGCTATTGTTTAAAAAAACACTGCTAGCATTCATTTTAAAATTAATGTATTATATGTAAATAATTTTCATCCATTATTTCATTAAATATTTTACTGAATTCTTGATAACAAAGATTTTATTTCTTGTCCTCTTCCCAATCGAAATACTTAACATTTTTAAAGAAAGTTTGAAATTTCTCTAATAATAAATTGTCTCGTAATGCCATACTGTACTTAATATATCATGTTAGTACTATTTTCGATCTGTGCTTTTCGAGCACTGTATTGAATATTTGGCTATCATTTCCAAACCTCAACTAATCGGGAAAAAAAACATACTTAAAATTTAAAATGAAATTTATCAAAAAATAATAATAATGTTTTTAATGTCATGTGTTTTTAATGTATAGTGCAAATACTTTTTTTCCCTATACTTCTTTAAGAATTTAATTGAATAGTTGATAATAGAATAATTTTTTTATTTTTGTACCTCATTTCATCTAAAAAGTACTGATAATCCGAAGTGGAATTTCTCCAATAATAATGACGAGAACATCATGAAACACCAGACTATATTTTCCAGTCTCTCCCAGTGATTTGATAGATACAAAAATCGAAAAACATATTTCTTTATCTACAATCTCATATCGAAAGCACAAGGAAAAAGAATGCATGGGAACCTCCATATTGATTTTCGATGAATAGGTGGAACCTTATCGTAGACATTACATTAACTTCGTCATACCTCAAAGATTTCGTTCGTAAAAAAGA
>BMAW01027515.1:0-12118 GCA_019974015.1 Nephila pilipes | reverse complement strand
TTATTATTATTTCTGAATATGTGTGTGGGACAAAAGTAAATAGAAATAGTATTAAGTATAAAAATTATTATATATTATTTTATACTTAAATAATATATAATAATTTTTATTAGTATTTAATAAGTATTCTACTTGAACTATTTGCGCTGAGGGAGATTTTATTAGAACACTCAACAACAAATAAAGTTAAAATCAAAGTTAACTTACTGAAAAACCACTAAAAATTACATTGCAAATAAGGTTGAGAATTAAGCGCTTTCCTTATGTGTTTTAGAAGGTTAAGGTTTTTGGAGAATTCTAAAAATAAGCATTCCCTTCAACAAAAGAGGAATTATAAAATTTCAAATTATTATAAATAATGTTAACCCTAGAATGCAACCTTTAAAAAAACTTACAGGAACCATACCCATTAGTCTCCCATACTAAGTTAACTTTGACCTACTGAAGACTTTACTTAAAAATTAAGATAAATAAAAATAGAAAAAAATATTACCAGCAAATGTATTCTAATTCTGGTTTTTACAAAGCAATCATTACACATGTCTGCTTGATGTTTACCGAAAATAGCTCTAGAACACGTTTGATAAAAGTTACGCATTATTTTGCCCAACTTGTATGGGCAAAATGCTCAGATTTTCCTTTTCTAACGTTTTGATTGTTCATTAGGTTGAATGTTCTTCTCCAGATTTCGAACTTTGCATGTACTTGTATTTGTTGTTCGAGGCAAATTTTGTGAGATCAAACGTTTCTCCATGAAAGATGCAAGAAGACCTTTGCTTAATTTTATACTGAAACATTTTTTTGGTTAAATTTTTGTATTTTCGAGCCAAATTATGTACAGTTAGAACATGTGCATAATTACTTAGTTAATATTAAGCATGACGTAAAATACACAAAGAGGCCACCGACATGTTCTACTACATGACATGTTTTTTTCACATTTGATCTAATGTGGCTACGGCTCCTTTCTTTGAGTTATAAAATTCGATCATTTCCGGCTTCTTGCTTTCTTGATTAACATTTAACATAGGAATTGTCCATTTGAATTAATCTTTACCAGTTAGATGATTTTTTCTGGAAAATACAGATTTGTCTTAGGAATAAAAAAATGGTTCAGGATATTTTCAACCAAATAACTTTTCTTTGATAAATCTGAATTAGCCTCACATTCTAAATTCCTATTTTTATCTTCCTGCGTTTGTTTTTCCGTCCTCTTTACGGTCAAACTATTATTCCTCTTTTTCATCCATCTCGATATCTGTAAATATGCAAATTTTTGATTTCAACATTATCTTCTCTTTCTGATTTCTTTTGAGAAATATATAATTTTCTTCATCATTTACATTTTTTTTAATAGTTCAAGACTAACAGAAAATATTTTTCCGCAAAAAAGGTTTGATATCTTCTCATGCACGGAGAAAAAAAACGATGTCCAATTCTGAAATGCAAACTCTTCTGCTATATATTCGTCTCTCAGTTTACCATTTGAGTGAAAACAATACACGTGGAAACATTTTAAGAAAACAAATGTCATTATCTCTAATTTTAAGGTTATAAAAACGGAAACGTTTTCCACGTTTCATTTCTTGTTTTAAGGAAGGAAGATTAAGGTTGATTGTTATCGACTCCGTATGATAGCCAAATGGGTAGCTATATCGGGTATGTAGTAATAAAAATATTATAACTCTGGGATACAGGAATTGTTTCACAAATCTCTCAAGAAAAATGCAAGTGATTTTCGACAGTATTTACGTGTCAACACATTGTAATAAGAGGGGATGATGTTCTGGGTCACAAAAGTAGAAGTTTGAAGAACAATCTGTTCTTTTGGATTTAGATAGTAATTGGGATGAAAATGTATAAGGGATGAAAATGTTGAACAGACTGAAATACTTGTCCTCTGTTAAGAGTTAAATTATTTCAAAAACCAAATTTCAGACAATTGTTGAAATAATCACGCATTGCACTTATTTGATTTAGAATATAGAATTTTACTGAAAATTTTGAAAATAAATATTAAATTCCTTCAAACACAAATAACAAAATAATAATAATATAAATAATACTTTAACTATAATAAAAATAATATTTTAATTATATTTATAGTATCCATTTAGCATATTATTAATGTATCGCATTTCCTAACATAAAACTTTGAATAATTTCGTCTTTGATGTTAAGCAGAAGTCTTTCATTTTGACAACTTGTTTTCACACATGTAAGGATTGAAAATGAGGAGGTAATGATGTGCAACGGAATTTTTTATTTATAGATCGAATAACAGATCAAAAGGATTTTATAACAAACCAAACTTATATTGAAATAATCCTGATTCTGTTTTCGATTTTGACATAGATAGATTGTAATTTCAAAGTACATAACGAATGCAAAATATGTACATAACGAAGTTTAAGACCAATACTTTTTTTTTGAATTAATAATTCTAAGCTTTCTTTACACTTATTTGAGAAAAAAAAAATGAAATGTATACAAATATAACAATACTAATAACAAATTTTGAAAAAAAAGTAAAACAGTTAGAAATGATTGTAATAAATCATATTTAAACACAAAATGTAATGTCCTTCCACTATAATTTTAATGATTATTATAATAAAATCAGTGTGTATTTGCTTGGTCTTTAACATAGATTTTTCTACATTACATATAGAATTGTTCAAGAAAAGGGGGTTAGTTAATCCCTTTGATTTTATTAAAAGAAAATATAGTTGCAAAAGTTCTGTTTAACACGATTAATTTTTTAAATATTTATTCATTGGTACTATTTTGTTGACGTTTGACGTTGAAATTCCATGCGCGCCAGGAGCGCGGAGCGCTCCACAAGCCCAAATCTGGTATTTATCAAGTCCTTTGGATAAAATGGAAATTTACATTGTGGAGAGGAATTTCTTGCGGATGAGAGGGTAAAATTTTGGAGAGGATAGATGAAAAGTTCTTGAGAAATGAGCTGATTGATGAGCCCAGCATAGCTGGCGCCATCTGTTGAGCAGTTAATGAGTATGTACTTGAAAAATTTGAAGTTCCACGAGGGAAAAAGTTGATTTTGCGATGGGTGAAGAGAAACGACTGCGATTGGCTGCATTATTCTTCAGAGATATCCATAAGCGCTTCTAAGATGGCGAATTTTTTGTTTGCTTGTCCTTTTGCATTTTGAATTTTATGGAGATTTGTAAGCAGTCCTGGAATGATTGAGAAGATTTCGGCAAGAGCTTTGAGTTGTTCGATGGCTTCAAAAATGTTGTTGAAAGGACTTTTCTGGTGGCTTTTTGCATTTTGTTGTGGGATTTTCCTTGAATTTTTTGATGAATCGTTTGGGGCGCCATCTGTTGGTTTGATTTTAATGCATTTGCAAAAGTGCAGTCTTCACGAACAGTATTTGTTTTGAGTGTGTTGCTTTTAGTAATTGATCCTTTTGGAGGTTTGGGATAGACTTTGCATCCTCCGCATGAGGCGGAGTGTCCAATTTCGTTGCAGTTAATATATTTTATTTCTTTAATTTTTCCTTCGATGTTACAGTCTCTGGTTGCGTGGGCGCCAGAAAATTTTAAGCATTTGGGGATCATACGGCAATTATCTGAACTGTGATGAAAAAGATTACAGTTGAAGCATTGAGTGACTTTGTTACTTCGGTATTCGTCAACTGTAATAGTCATATAAGGTACTATTTCATGCACTTTACTACATTTAAATGCTTTTCATGTGACAGAATTTGTGGTGTGTCTATTAAATAACGGGAGAGAAGCTGCTATTCAAGAAGTACGCAAAATCTTTACGCTAGCGACTGACATGTGTTTAACTTGAACCCTTCTGTTTGGAATGCAGCGCCTCTCGCTTATGTAAATAAGTTCGCATAGCTGTACTCTTCCTCAGCAAAAGGGTTATTTTATTTTGTTTCGTCGGTAAAAAGATAAATGCGCAAGAAATTATTTTTTAATTTCATTTGAAGCGTGTAACTATTACTGAAATTTGTAATTTATTGAAAAAAAACGTATGTAATGAATATTTATTGCAAGCACGCGTCTTTTTCAAAGGAGTTTTAAATTGGCCATAAGAATTTGAAGAAGATTCACGCACGGGTCACCCTTTTAAATCAAAAATGGATTGCAAGTTCAAAAAAATCTGTTACATTGTTCGATTTGACCATCGGTTAAATATTTCAGAGTTTCTGTGACTATAGGTAATGATAAAATACCCCTATGATCAATTCATAAACCAAATCATCCGAAATGCCCTTTCACGTTGTCTCTATAGAGTTTGTAATCAAGTATATTATCAAAGATTTAGACTATCCGTTTTATTCACCGGACCAAAATTGACATACTTCTTAAGGTGAAATATTCATTCAAAGGTTTCAATAGTGAAGGAAAAGTGGTTAATTTATTTTTTAACGTGAAAGAAATTTTTTTTAGTTTAGTTTTTTATTCACGTTGCACTAGAAGCAACACTAGGCTATTGGCGACGGACCTCGTAATTTTGAACCACGGTCAAGTAACGAGGACGAATCCTGAGCTGGCAACACTATCTCCTAACATCCACACCATGGTAATGGGAGGACTTTGGACCACGAGCGGATTTAACGTGCCTCAACCCTGGCTACATGGCAGTTCTTTTGCGCTCAAGGATTGAACCCGCGATTGAACGAAAACCGCCGGCCTCTAGTCCAGACCTTGACCAATAGGCTACCGTGGCCCTAAAGTGAAAGAAAAGCGCCAATCTTCCGGAATTAACTCACAGAAGATGATTTCCAGCACTGTTTCGAACAATGTTACCTTCTCATGGATTGTTTTGTTTACTTTTGTTAACATCGCTCTAGAAAAACCGTTGGAGACGGATATCGTAATTTTGAACATCGGCTAAGGAACGAGGTAAGAATAGGCCGGAGCTGCCACCTCCTCTCCGAACATGTACACTATGACAATGGAAGGGCTTTTCGCTCCGATAGATTTATAATTCTTCTGAACTGGCAACTTGGTGGGGCTTTAGTGGCATTATGTCTCGAACCAACGAATTAACGAAAACCGTCTGCCACGAATGCGATTAATGAATAACTAGTTCACAACATTCTCTTGGAAGCTTTGTTGTTAAATAGAAGATTGTGTTTTTTTTAAAGTAAAAAACAAATAAATATGTACGAACACAAAATGAAATATTTTAAATAGCCAGTCTCGTTATTTAATAGCCTCCCCCTGTACTTAGAATGGAATGGTTGATATATTAGTAATTATGTTCACGAATTCATGGAATTTAATTTTGTGTGGAATAGTGCGATCGAGATCTGCTGCTAATTAACGCAAAGTTTGTAGTAGACGAATATATTTTAAATTTATGATATTATACGGACAGTGTAGTAGGTTGGAGATTGGCATGTAGTTTCCGATGTCATCCTCGTCATGAATTTGAAGTTTCAAATTAGGAGCACTGTCCTATAACTATCTTTATGACTGTATACGCAACCTTAAAAAGCAATATTTTATAACATTAAAGTATCTAACACGACGAAATATTTCTCTGTATATTACAATGTATTCAGCTCAATGATCTTGTAAATACTACAGTTCTAATTTGATTAACAACTTATGAAGAGTTCACGCAAAATTTCATTTAACTCTGAACAAATATCTCTCAAGTTAACAAAAGACGGCCTAGCTTATCCCTCCTTTGTCTTACAGGTAAGTTTAGCTATGTAACTAATGGATATTTTGGTTAAATAAAAAATGTCTATGTCTCTTAGATAATTCAAAAATTATTAAGCATTTATAATCACATTATACATTTAATCATTTATTAACATGAATAAAAATAATGATAATAAAAATTTAATCATTTATTGATATATTTAATCACATAGTATGATGGTATTCGGTTTTTTGTGTTAATTATAGCTTCCTTTGTCTGGAAGTGAAATTTAAGCTATATCTTCCCTTACATTTAGATGTAGAATTAAACAGAGCGATAGGATTTTCATGCAAGCATAGGGAATGATTTCAGAGATTTTTATTTTTTAATCACAAATCTTTATTTGGAAAGATATTTTCTAATTTTCTAGCAATAACATTTCTTTAATTTTAGAAATTTTCAATAAAAATAAAAGAAAACCAAACATAATTACTGTATATAATATATTCATGAATTCTTTATAAATTTGATAGTAGCTTTCTCAAATATCACCATTTCAAAAGTTTATTTTGTATACATACGAATGAATTACGAACTCACAACAAAGTTCTTGTATGCTTCCTCATCAAAAAATAACGTTTGTTAGGGGAACTTTCATGAATATAGGGAGTGATTTCTGTTTACTTTCTTTGAAACACATAGGATATTGTAATGGAATTTGTTCATATGTCATTTATATATTTCATAAGTTTTAACGAATTAATCCTTTGCGAAATACAACCCTTATACTGTAGATTTCAGTAAGGCTGAGTGGATACATCCATTCTGCAAATAATAAGTATTCATTTTCGCATGCTGATGTCGATTGTTTTTATGCCCAGTAACGTGTTCAAGACCTGATGCTTCTGAAGGAATTTTATATTGCTAAACTTATGTATGTTACAAAGATCCAGGATCAAAATGTTTGCTTGTTCTTACGTTGGAGAAATGGAATTATGCTGTGCGATTCTAGGAGTCAATCTCATTAATTCATTGATGTTTAAAAAAAAGTAGATTATCATCAATAATTCTTCTTTCTTTTGAATAAAACTTTTGGCAAGTCTCGTTCGATGAATCAGGAATCGAAATGAACCGCATAGAACTCATTTAATTACAGCTACTTAGACACAAAGAGCTTTTGTTTGGAAGGCTATTTATATTTAATATTACATCCCATATTAGTAAGCATCAAAACATCTCGTGAAATTACTTAAGTAATTTTGGATGAAATAATAATTTAGTAGGACAAGTTCACGTCATTCTTTATATCTACTAATTTTGGATTTCTGCAATTATATTTTTCCTTAGATTTTTTTCCATATTGTTACAATTGCAACCTGTGATACGTGGCTCTCCTCCTTTCCTTTGTAATCCATTTTTAATTTAAAATTTAAATGTTTCCTTATTTCTTAGACTTAGGTCTTTGAATTTCGAGCTTACTTTTCGTTCAGCTCACAAGGTCCCGGGGATTTAATGAGGTGGGGAAGTTTTTCTTGCATGACTAATCAGAAGTCATAAAGAATGAACGGAAAACAAAATGAACGTATTGAAAGACTCCAGCATCTCCAGTTTTCACAAGACAGCATGAAAATAAAGATTCAATTCAATATTGGCTAAGGCTGAAACTTTTTTACTAATTAATATTTCTATGTATTATTAACATTTATTTTCTGGAAAAATAAAGAATTTATGAATTTTATTTTTTGTTCCAGGAAAAAAAAAAGCAAAAATTCCTTAATGCAATATATGACATTATAAAATAGAATATCCAACAAAAAGTTTAATATACTTTTCAATAAAATTTTTGGATATTTCATCATTTCCCTGGTTTTTCAACTTCTTTAAACACATTTAGTGTAACCTGGTTATTGCATATAAAATACTTCGAGATTCAATATCCTGTCAAGGTGTGAAATAGTAGTCAAGGTGTGAAAAGTAGGAAAATGGGGCGCATTTTATTGAGTTTTTATAGGCAATTGAACCATTTTCAAAAGCAACGAGGACCGACGCTGATAACCCTCGTGTTTATTTTGAGTGTAATGTTATTAAACACCGGCATTTTAATCAGTCAAAGAATCTTAAATAGATCTAGTAGTAGAGCTCTTTAAATTACAACTGCTTCAACTCAATGAGTAATTGAGTGGAAAGTTTAAAATTTGATTAAACAACGAACAACGCTATTTCATCCAAAGACACTCACGGAAATATACATCATGGCTTATGCATGTCATTGTGATTTATGCTAATATATATTCCTTACATTTTTCCATATTCTTACAATTATAAGACCCTAGTGGTGACCATAAACGACAGAATAGTCCCTCTATGACTAATGCATGTCGTATACGGCGACTAAAATGTGTACCCATCGTCTGGGGGTATAGCCAGGTACTCTGCCCTTTTTTAAATGAAAATAAGAATGCATTTTAAAATAAAAAGTAATGTCTTAATTTTCACATAATTTGTTGCATAATAGTTTCTAGAATAATTAAATATTTTATGACATTAAAATACTTTACCATTCTACACATATGATTTTTCTTTTTAACACATATTGTGTACAACCCATTTTGCTTCAACATATTTGATAAAAGGAAAATTGGAATACGCAATGTAACAATAACAACATCAAGTACATTGAAACAAAATACATAAAATATTATTTTCAATCATTATTATCAGTGGCAGAATATGATATTAATCTAAGAAAATATTCTTCAAAAACGTAGTCTGTACTATAACCTATATTCTATAACAATTATCAAACATATCCTTAAAGAAAAACATAATTTTCAAATTTGGAGGACAAAGTGAAATTTAATAATATTAAAGATTAGAATTCAAATTTCTCAAACCTGTTAGATTTCAAATGTGACATTAACATCTTCATTGTTTGAAATAGAGGCTAATTTAATTTAAATTTATTTATTACAGACTATATTTAATAAAAATATTCTTTCACGTACTATGCAGCCGCAGATTTCATTGGTTATATTTATTAAAATCTAATTATTGTGTCTCGGAACAACTACAGCTACATTTTATCCTATACTTCATTCAACTGTTTCTACAAAACGAGGTTTTTCAATTCATTGTTTACATTTAAAGTTATAACCTTAATCTATTCTCTGGTAGGTTTTCAGGTCCAGGAAATGTGTAAAGTCTTACATGTTATATTTGCATTCTTTAGAAAATAAAATGATGTTTGAAACTGAAGCGAAGGTAGGTTAGTGTTGTCCTCCTTCCTAAGCCGAGGTTTTATACTGCTGTTTGTAGAAAATGCAACACCATGAAAGAATCATCAGAATCAAATGAAATTTAATGCAGAAACGACTTGTACTGATACAAATAAATGATGAAATTTTCAAAACAAAAGAAACAAATTAAGCGTCCGAAATCAGTATTTGGTGCAGCCACCATGCGCTGCAATAAGTGCTGCTATACGACGGGGCATGGAGTCAAACAGATGTTGAATATCTGCTTGAGGAAGAGAATTCCATATCGCTTGTATGCGCAACCAAAGTTCGTCTTTGGAAACTGCAGGACGCGGATCACGAGCGAGACGCCGACCAACCATATCCCACACGTGCTCAATAGGCGACATATCCGGTGAATAAGCAGGCCAAGGAAGAAGTTGCATGCGTTGTGCTGAACAGAAGTCTCGAACAGTCCGCGCAACATGTGGGCGTGCATTATCCTGCTGAAAGATAGCTCCAGGGATGCCTTGAAGGAAAGGAACGACTTCGGGCTGTAGCACTTCACGGACGTACCTGTTGCTATTGAGATTACCCTCAATTCGTATCAAATTGGATCGTCCATGATACGAAATCGCACCCCAGACCATAACTCCGGGTGTTCGACCACTATGTCGTTCAATAATACACTCAGGAAGGCAGCGTTGACCGGCATAACGTCTAACACGAACACGGCCATCATGGGTCCACAAATTGAAGCGTGATTCATCTGAAAAGACAACTTGGTGCCAATCAGCTCGCCTGTCTCTGTGCTCAAGAGCCCACTGCCGACGCAGCCGTCGATGATTCGCCGTGAGGGGAATCCTGTATAAAGGCACCCTTGCACGCAATCCACGGCGCAGCAGACGACGACGAATTGACGAAGCCGACAATTGTACACCTGTAGCAGTAGACCAACGTGCTGCCAGCTGCCTGGAGGAAGCTGTGCGATCATTCACCGCCATGCGGAGCAGGTGTCGATCATCGCGCTCTGACGTCACCTTCTGTCGTCCAGTGCCTGTTTTTCGAGTTGTTCGGTGCTCGTCGGTCCACTGCTTCCAAACTCGCATCACTGTGGAACTGTTCCGCTGCATACGAGCTGCTATTGCGCGATAGGAAAATCCTCCTTCTCGAAGGCCGATTATCCTCCCTCGTTCAAACTCCGTAAGTTGCTTGAATTTCTTATTCTTCCGTCGTGGAGGCATACTCAGGTCTCACTAAACGTTTGCCACTAACAAATAATCATAGACTTTTTTCAACGTCCCGCTACAGCACTTTATTTATACGCTTTCAGCATCAATTCAGAGGGCGCTGCGCGCGCCGCGCACGCGCGATGGCTCTGAAACTTTATTAATTTGCATAATATCCTATAATTGACATTTGCTGCGAATTTCATTTGATTCTGATGATTCCTTCATGGTGTTGCATTTTCTACAAACAGCAGTTTAAATTACGATGTCCGTCACCAATGTTTTTTCTGGAGCTATGTTAATAAAACTGAACCAAACAATCCGTGAGAAGCTTTTATTGTTCGAATCAGTGCTGGAAAACATTTATGAGTTCTTTCCAGATGAGGAATGTCGCTTTTCTTTCACAATTGTAATCTTTGAATGAATTTTGTTCTTTAAGAAACAAGATAAATTTTGTCTGGTGAATAAGGCGGAAAGTCTAACCCTCGGAAGATATACTTGATCAGAAATTCTAGGCAGACAATGTGAAAGGGACCTACGCGTTGTTTTGGATTATGAACTGGCCGTACGGATTTTTACCATTACGTGTAGTCACAGGATTCAGGTGAATAATTATCCGATGCTCAGATCGAATGATATAACAGATTCTTTCGAGATTGCAATCCATTTTCGACGTAGAAGATTGACCCGAGCGTGAATCATCTTCAAATTATTTTGGCCATTATTAAAACTTTTATGAAAAAAGCGCATCCTTGCAATAAATATTAATTACATTCATTTATTTCAATAAATTACAAGTTCCAGTAACAGTTTAACACTTTAAGTGACATTGCAAAATAATCTCTTGCGCACTTATCATTTTTCCGACGAAACAAAACGAAATATCTTTTTGCGAAGCAAGTGTATTGCTATACGAACTTGTTTACGGAAGTGAGAGGCCGTGCATTCCAAACAGAAGGATTCAAGATAAAAAGCTTTCGGTCGCTAGCGTATTGAGCATGCGTACTTGTTGAGTATCAACTTCTGTCCCATTATTTAATAGCCACACCTTGAATTCAGTCGCATTAAAAGCATTCAATTTTAGTAAATTGTATGAAATAGTACCTATGAATTAATATTTTACAAAACTAATCTTGTTAAAGGGGAACTTCTGCACAAAAGATTTACAACCTATGTTTTGTTTTAATAAAATCATAGGGGTTAAAAATCCCCATTTTCAAGAACTGTCACAATTTGAAAGTATTTCAACTATTAAAAACCTAGCAAGTACTCAATAATTTTATAGTAATTGTCTTTGAAATTATAGTGCAAGGACATTACATTCTGTATTTAACTGTGATTTACTCCAACCATTTCTTACTGTTTTATTTTGTTTTAAGCTTTTATTATTAGTATCCTTTTCTCTGTATACATTTCAATTTTTTGTCAAATAAGTTTAAAGAACGCATAGAATTATTAAATCAAAAAATAATTTTGGTCTTAATATTTCAAAATAAGTTTGTTTTTTTATGGAATCTTTCTGATATGTTATTGGTCCTATAAATAAGAAATAGGGTTGCACATCATTAACTCCAAATTTTCATGAATAATATATATATGAAAAGAGGTAGTTAAGATGAAAGAATACTGCCGAACATCAAAGATGAAAATATTTGATATTTGAATATTTGGAATTGCGACGCATTAATAATATGCAATTGGAATACTATGAATATAATTAAAATATTACTTTTTTTTTTATATTTAACGTATTATTTATGTTATTATTTTAATTTTTTTAATTGTGTTTGAGTGAATTTAATGCTTATTTTCTAAATTTTGTTTAAAACGCTATTTTCTAAATCAGATAAATTCAATGCGTAATTATTTCAACAATAATCCTAAATTTGATTTTTAAGAAATTTACCTCTTAACAGGGGGATAAGGAACTGAAAGAATGTCCAACACGTTTATCCCTAATGCATTTTCATCCCATTTACTATCTACGTCCAATAGAACAGATTATTCTTCAAACTTCTA
>BMAW01027509.1:35547-65474 GCA_019974015.1 Nephila pilipes | reverse complement strand
GTGATTAAAGTCGATTGACCAAGAATTGATATAAAAGGAACGCAGTTGACACCTCCACGTTGGGAGAGCTTACAGATGAAATAAAACGGAGAATATTTTCTTGAAATTGAAAAAGAATATCTTATCACAAGAATGCGTCCCATATTTTCAATGTATATACCCTAGCCTAATATGATTTTACCAATCAATATTTTAATAATATTAAATATTTAATATATAAAAAATTTCATATATTAAAAATTTCATACATATTAAATCGTAAATTTATGAAATATAACTCAAGATTGGTTTCACTGATTATTTTTTTTAAAATTATATTTAACTGAATAACAATGGTTTCTATTTCACAACTATGTTCCGTTTTATCATATTTCTTCTATTTTCTATCTTAGGAAATTATTATTTCATCTTTTTTACGCTACAAATCGTTTAAATAGAATGCCTGAAGCCAAATTGCCAAATATATTCAAGTTTTTTAAGGAATGAAATCTATTTAGCATCATTGAAATTAATCAAATATCTAAAATATATATTCCAACATTAAAATTATCCTATAAGTGGGTGCATTTTAATAAAATGATTGTAACATTGATCGGGTTTTTGTTAGCGTTGATCTTAGCAGCCACACGAGGATTATTGGAGACGGAGCTCGTAATTTTGAGACATGATCCAGAGACGAGGAAGGCCAGACACCTAACTTCTACACCACAATGTAAGGATTTCGGTCTCAGACAAGATGAAGGTGCATGAGTCTCATTAGACCTTTGGTGTTTTAATGGATTCAGGTTTCGACCAGACAACTCAAAGCAACCACGATATGGATGAGGACAACACCTGATCTGGAAATCCACTATCCTAACTTCTAGATCTTAATGTTAGGAAGATGTGTCTTGACAGATTTAATGTGCATTCATGTCACTACTCGACGGATCTTAAGCCACAGTGACAACTTCTCATTAAAAGGATAAATTTAAGGTAAATTAAGATGTGCTGTTACTAGATATATTTTAAATTTTTCCATTGAGCACATGTCATCCAAGCATAATATTTCTCGTACTTCATAAATGTTTGAAATTTTTTATTTGGTTTTCTTTAGAAATCATTTTTTCCCTTTCTTAATTATGCAGACGTAATAAAATTGAGTATAATATACTTGACAAAAAGGAAAAATTCCTTCAATTGTTATTGACGATTTAATTACTGAATGTGAAAGAATGAATTAAAATAATCGATATTTCTTACTAAAGGTAAAAAAAAATCTATTTTTTTCGAATATTTGTTTGTTTTAATAAATTACTTTGAATTTTAAAATATTTCTGAATTTTATATAGCGATTCAAATAAACTCTCCTGTTAGACGATTTATTTCCATACAATTGCATATGTAGGATAATATTTTATTTACACAGACATTGAGATTTTGAAAAGAAGTGAATAATGTTTATCTGTAGCGAAATATTATTCGGAATGCATACTATAACTATTTAGAGGTCATCAAAGACATCTGGGACTACATCACTGTTGTCCTGAAAATTTTGTGCAACAAAATATGAGCCAGGACTTCTTGAAACATTGAAAAATTTGAATCTCAGTGTTATTATGGAAATGTTTTATGCTTCTAGATAATACATTTATGCAGAAATTGACTTTTCACTGTGTATCTGAATGTTTCAGTATTTAAATAGATTGATCACTTTTATTATCAGATATCTATCAATGAAAAGAGGATACTATATTATTTTTGTATATGGCTATTAGTTTTAAAATACACGTTAATAATATTAACTTGCATAAAACAAATCCATTCCGAGATGCTTGGATATAAATACTTATTCTGTTTAAAATATTATAATAAATTGAAAATAAATTATTATTTCATGCTAGAGACATTCTTCTTCTCCCCTAGAATTTGGAAAGTTCCATTACGTCTCCGAGTGCATATGAGTTTTGAAAATGTAGCAGATATCAGAACTTGAGATTAATTCTTTTTTTTTTCTAAGAAGTGCCGAAATTAGTTCACACACATAATAAAATTAAGCAGAAAAATGTTCAAAAATGATGTCAATTTTGAACGAAAAATAAGTTTTGAGAAATAATGTTAACGAGATGACAAAGCATTCAGATTATCCAAGAAAAGACTTAGATTATCCAAGAAAATGACTTTCTTTCGAATTGAAGAAAACGTATCGCCTTTTCTTTAGTGAGTCAAAAATTATTGATGCGTCTGGAGTAGACTGTTTTCACAAATATTGGAGAATTTTTCAAATGAAGTATTAATGAGGTTATTGGAGGCACTTTTAGTTTTGGACTACATTTGTCAAGATTTATGCTACAACCCTAGTAAGGATAATTCATCAGTGTTCTCTGCTTTTTTGAAAAAACAATAATTCTGTTATCTTTACGAAGGTTAAGTACGTAGAAAAATAGCTTAGAAGTAAAATGATATTTTGTTATTCAGAAAAACTTAAATAACTGCATGTAAAATAGAATAATTAGAATACAGTATATCTGAGTGTGTATTTATTTGTATGAATTTTATGTGTCAATTTTTATGTGTGTGTTAATTAACACGTAGGGATTTAACGTGACGGTATTTGCTTTGAGAATCTAATTGCAAATGAACCGTGGCATATGCAATTTAGAATAGAGATAATGAAGTGATGATTGATGAGATAGTAAATTGATACATTGCAGGGAGTTTAATACTAAGATAACTGTGTGTTTGATTACTCAATATCGTCGTACATAAAAGCAACATGATAGCTAATGGTGACGAACCTTTTAAGTTTGAATCTCATTCAAGTGACCACGAAGAAACTTAGCTGATCCCTCCCTCTTCAAATACCACACTGCGCCAATGCCAAGTTCAGGAATTTCGACCAAATTTAATTTTCATCAGCTCTGATACACGGCAGGGTCAGTTGTGGTATCAAAGTTCGAACCCATAACGCTACAAAAACATCTCCGAAGGAAAGTCCGTGACCATGAACATTAGGCTACCCCTGACACAGAAATGTTGTAGAGAGAACATGTTGTTTACAATGAAGAAATTAGATATATACACTCACAGATAAGAGATAACATTCGAAATTAGTAATAAGGGAAGTTAGATAAGATTTGAAATTTTGTGATGATGGGAATCAGATAAGATTCGAAGTTAGTGATAAAAGAAGATCTGTATGAGGACAGTGAGTTAAATCTATTTACAAGCTCTTCTGACTCCAATCCCGTTAGTCAATGATTTTTAAGTGCGTTTTCGTTTTATTAAACTTTAGGTTCGGACGCGTGTAGGGTTCTAAATCCTCAGACATGATAATTAGCTTATTGTGTTTCGGCTACTCTAAGATTCGAATAAACCCAATTGATTTCCTATTTTGTTTCATTATATTCGTTGTTGACGACTACCGAGAGTTCACTTGGTCCATAGACCAAGTGAACTCTCGGTAGTCGTGGACTATACTTATTAAAGAATATAAGTTACGGTATTAAATTAAATTGAGACTTAATATTAATTTCAACTTCGTCATGAATTTTTTGCGTTACGTTTTTTTATTTCAATAATATTTGTAATTATTATAGAATTCCTTGAACGGGAAAAGAATTGTAAATTTCTTAAATTTTGATCTATTAAAATAATTGACGTATAATATTTATCTCACTGACCTAGATATCATGAAATTAGTCTCTTGCAAACAAAATTCCGAATACAAATGTATCATTTTCCGAAAAATGATGATGCATGTCCCTTCTAAACATTCAAATTAAAAAATAAATAAATAAAATATTTTAAAAATTGCTGCCTTTCCTTATACCCAAAATTTCAAAGTTTATTTATCTCTGCAATGTTAGATTTTTTTTCTTTTGAGATGGAATTGAGTCTGTATTTCACGATCAGGATAATTGAGCGTTTTCGTTTCCTAGAAGATTCCTACCTTACTCTCTTTCTCCATCTTGATTGTTTTAGGTACCCAGAAACCATTTGGCTTTTTTATTTTTCCTGTTTCCAATTTCTCTTATTCAGAGTGTAAATTTTCTGAAACAAATTGGACCTCTATGGCTTGTTTATCCCTCGATATATGAAACAATAAAAAGAGTATTATTCTTTTCTCATGAAATCCTAAGTCATTCGAAATAAGGTTAATCTGAGTCGCAAAAAAAGAGCCATGGTAAAACCACGAACTAAGCAAACTCGTGAGTTACAGAGTTTCGAATATGCTTAATTATTGACTAAGAATTGAACGATTAAGTGAAAGAAATGTTTCAGAGGTGTAATAATTGTAGAGTCACATTTATATAATCTTTAATTAACCGACATTCCGGCTTCTATAGAACAGCAAAAAAAGAATCCCAATTATCGGAAGAAAAAAAAATAAATGGCAGGAGGGAAAGCATAGTCTAATTTTAGTTGCTCCAGACTCTACCGCTGTCAATTAAATAAAGAAAATACCTATCTCATCAATTCCGATGAAAACGGAATTGTAGAGATAAGAAATTATATTAAGAGTTAATATAAGAATTGTGCATTTCTCCCAGCGTTTCTTGACTTTTCTAAGGCTGTCATTGTAGAACTTAACAGATTGAAAATTATACTGTTGGCCATTAAAATTGCTACAACATTGAACGAAAGCAAATGCAAAAAAAAAAAAAAGATATTTATCGCACGTAAGAAAAATGTCCTGAAGACAAAATGAGTAAATTTGCAAGCAGTTTGGGGGGGTACTGGGGTGCGAAATTAGTAGAAAAAGCGTCCATCCCTGGCAGCTAAAACGGCCCTTGCCCGGTTAGACATGGAGTCGAACAGAGCTTGTATGACAGAAACGGGTGACTCATTCCATTATATTTTAATTCTGTGCCACACTTCTTAAACAGTAACAACTGGCGATGGGTGGCAGGCCAGTTTCTCGACAACCCATGAACAGTTGTTTTCGTTGGGTGCCTGATCTGGAGACCTTGCAGGCCAGGGGGAAATTCGAATACTCTGTGTATCTAGGAAGGTCAGAGCTCGACCTGCAACACGTGGTCTTGCATTATCTTGTTGAAACATGGTTTTTGGCAAGCCTGTAAAATAAAGCACAACTATTGGAGTAAGATACCAGATATGTAACTATATGCGTTCAAATTACCTTCGATCCGAACTAGAGATGTGCATATCGTGTACTTAATGGCTACCCTAACCATCCCATCAGTTGCGAGGCCTCTAAGTCGATATTGAATGCAAACAGGCGAAGAGTGGTCTCAGAGGAACCTTCCCTTTATTCAGAGGCCATCAAAATACTGCACGCAGAACCGGGACTTGTCTAAAAAGACGACATTGTGCCACTCCTGTATCCAGCTCTGTTGTTCGGAGCACCAGATTCACTGTCTCTCACTTTGCTGCATTGTCAAGGGAAACCGAAGTAAAGGTCAGCGTTCAGACTGTCCACGCTACTGTAAACTTCGTCACCCCGTACGAGCAGATACTGGACGTGCTGCAATCATGCCCATTTCCTGACTAATGGTCCGTGATGTGGCAGTATGGTTTTGCAGTGCCGACATCACATTATGTCTGTCCTCTCGGCCGTTAGTCGTGGGAGGACATAGAGATCCTGCTCCCCGTTCAGTATGACCCTCAGCAACCCATTGATTTGTGATTCTCTTGAGAGTGGTTAAAATTTGACCATTGCTACGTGTGATATCATGAAACGATAATCCCTACTCTCGAAGTCCTTTCTTCCTCCTAAATGCGTTGAAATACTAATCATTTGCAGATCCTAACTTCTTCTTCCTTTCATGTGATTTTGACATTCATCTCATTATTACTTCCTGGTGATGGAATTTTAATGTCCACAGTAGTCTCCATTCAGTTGGTTGTTTCAATCTATGACTTCCTGAAACTAAACAAATGAACTTGAATAGCTATGATATACAACGTTATGTACATATGCGTAACAGTTATTACCAAGATATTTTAGTTATTTTAGTAAAAATTATTACTTTACGATATTTCTTGGGAATATTGAGCAGGGAACAACACACTGAGAACAAATTTAAATTATATATTTAAAAGGTAAAATATTTTTATTCACCACACTTGAACGCACATAAAATATACATTTCGTAAAGACACAATTTTCTAACAAACAATTGCTTAAAGCTTAATTTTTTTTTTCATCTCATATTTCAAAATTTAAAAATTCCTACTATTTTTACAAATTTTTTTCTCAATTTCTTAGAAAGTGTTTCTTATAATTTTACCCATGCGTTTAGTAATACTAGTGCTATTTATAGTTAGCCAAAAAAATTCTATCAATTTTACGAAAAACAGTATAAAACTTTACCTAATTTCAAGATTTTGTTTTTTAAATTTACAATTTTTGAAATCTTTCATGCACATAATTATCACACATGTTATGCAAAACAACTGAATTTTTTTTAAATATGATATTTAATACAAAAGCAAAGCCTTGACATTTCAAATCCCTGATCATCATGACATATAAAATAAACTAAGAAAAAGCAGATTAAAATTTTGATTATCAATGAAATGATTTGGTATACTGTTAAAGACTACTTCAATAACTCGGTAAATAATGAAACTAGATCCATGAAATTTTGTAATTGTATTTAAATAAGTTATACAATCAAAGTAGGGCTGTAAAAGGTTTTCGATATTCTGCTTATTTTTGGGTATTATGACCCCTTAAATGAATTGGCAAAACTTGACCTTGCCTTGAATTAGTGAGACATCAAAAGTTCTTACTGAAAGTTTCATTATTTGAATCATTTTGAAAATTTAAAGACATTTCGACTATATCCCATAATTATTAATATTAGTATGTAATGTTAAATTTCGAATATTTTTGTTATAATGTAATATATATTACATGACGCGAGCATAGTGACCGTTATGAAACATCTAATATTAGGAAATAAAACCTAGACTCGAAACAAATTTTCAGTTTAAAATATTTTTTAAGTTATTGTGTTGTTGTAGCATTTATAATGTCAAAAGTTTTATGAACTTAGGAATATTTAATAAATCCCTCTCCATCTTTTAAGTGACAAACCCGAAATATTAATTCTACAAATAATATTGGGGATGAAATATGAAACACATTTTAGCAGTAAAAATGAATTATTTTAAGTAAAAATATAAATGCAAGTCATAACCATAGAAATAATTGTAAATGATATGGAAGTAATTTGGGATGTGGTTTAGCTTTTATGTTGGAAGCGTAAGCTGTTACTTAAATGAATTACTTTTGATTATGCAATTATATTGTTATTCTGAAACGTTAATTTTAAAGTATTCCTGTGTGAATTTGGGATGAGTTTTTCTTTTCGTAAGATTTATATAATGATTTTTGGTTGTTAGACATTTGAATTGTTAATTATTAAAAATTTAAGCTGCATTCTTTTTTGAGAGAGCAATACATGGATATGGGAATGATTTTATGCTCTTCTACATATATTTCAATTCCTCATACATAGAAAAATGTTCTGGGAGAGATTTTAATACTTTTATATCAAGAGAAATTTTTTTCGATGCAATAAAATGTTTACTAAGAATTGCTATACCAATAAAATAGTGTGTATATTCTTAAATAAATGAATGTAACGTGTTAATGGAATATATAATATTATTCCTATTTTAATAATCAATATTAGATTAGTAAAGTATATGAACCTTTGTTTACGTATTTCATAAATAGGAAATATTATTTTTGCTTGATTTTGTTAAACATATGTTACTCAACTTCTATTTCGAATTCTTTTTTCAAATAAAATCTCAACTTGGTATCCGACTACGTTCGGAACAATAATTTTGAAAAACCGTACAAATGAATAATTATTTTAAATCTTCAGTATCATCTGAATTAGAATATACATAAAAAACATTTAAATAGTTTTATTACAATGAAAAAATTCTAAAATGCAATTTTTTAGCATAAAATAAGGAAAAAATAGCACATTTTCAAAAGATTCTCCTTTCATGGAAAATTTTTCTATAACATTATTATTCAGCATATATATTGATATGACACCTGTAAAGAACCTGGACAAGAATTTTCTTATAATTCGCATTACTTGAAAAGTTAATAAGAGTGGAAATAACAACACGTGTTTTTTTTTAAAAAAATCCTCCATTCTTATGCATTAAAATGTGAATAAGTACACTTATAAACAATACATTACGAAATGCCTAGTCCAGGTTCTTAAATATATCTTGAAAAATATTTCTACCAAATTTTATCAATGTATAGAAAAACGCATTTGAGTTATCATCTTTCAAAAATTGTAAAAATATTGAAAAATGCATTCTTCAGAAATTGGATTTAAAGTTAAAACTTGTTCAGAAAATAAATATGTACATGCCAAATCAATCTACCCCCCCCCCACTTTTATAAGTTATACCTTCTTCATTCTCTTTTCTCTTAAAATTTTATTTTCTTGCAGTTCGAATTTTTTTTTCTTGCCATTTTTGCTGATGGGAATGAATGTCGTTTAGAGTTCACAATGCGAATAATGTCCAAGTTTTTAAAGGCATCAACCGTATACTGCCCCGGAAACACATCTAACGCATGAAATATCTTCAACACTCCCTTAAAACCATCATTAAAATGTATTACGGATAAATAAGCTCCCAGAGTAAACGTTTCATGGTCAACAAATACATATTTCGGGATTATTTTCCATAAGCAACCATTAAAACATTCATTCGAGTTCTGTGTTTTGCCATGGAGGCATTTTTTTAATATGTTTTGATCCCATAAATCAAAATATGTAGATTTGATGGAATTAACAATGGTTTTAGGCAGGCTTTTGCATTTTTCATTTACTTTTGCACCGCAAGCAATAGCACGTTGATATTTACACCTACTAAGTTGTCCTTTCGGACACTGGCCATGCATTGGCTGATCCACTCATGAACAGCTGTGATAAAATGCTGCTATTACAGTACTTTGCATTCCCGGCAAATCACCAACATTGCTTCTAATTGCAATACCGTAGTAATTTTGCAATTTATTAATAAATTTATCCGTTAGTTTTCCTTTCCCATATAATCCTTTCTGATTTGATTTTAGTTTTCGAAGGCGGGTTCCGACTCTTTTCGGAATGTGCCCTATGCACTCATATTTGCAAACACTATTTTTTCCGTAAATGTCTTTCACTGCTGAGAAACCTTGAGAGTCCCCATCACCGTAAAAAGACGAATACTTCAGCTGTCGCAAATAGCAAGACCGTTCAAAGATACGATATGCACCAATGGATTCCATGCTGGATGATGACCCAGAATGATTTCTTGAACAAATGTGGTCGCTGATTACATTCAACCTTTTGTTTCGAGTACATACGACAATTCTTCGACATGATTTCAATGCCTACAACTTTACCTGTATCAATGGATAAAGCTGCTACACACCCATTCAATGGTGTGTGACCTCGACGTGGCCAAGTATCATCATAAGATACATAACAGCTTGTCAAAACCTCTTCCTGATGATTCATATCTTTTATTTCAGAAGCTGCAGTATTCAGAGAATTCTGTGTAAAATTTGTTGCAACTTCCAAAAACTTCTTTTCACAGTTCCTGAAAGCTGACTTGGATAAACATGGCATATCTAATGCAGCACTCAGTGGCCTTTTCCAATCAAACGCATACCTAAAACAAACTGCATATTGATTTCCTTCATCTTATTTCCATTTTTAGTTGATGAAAAACCATGAATAAAATTACAGTTTGAGCATTTCAAGAGCATATTAGAAAGAAAACCAAAACTGGACTATTCTTTCAGTTCTAAACTTTGAAATAAACACAAAGGGCAACTCAGCATTTCAATGACACTTGAAATGATTTCTAAGCTATTAATCCTATTACCAAAAGTATTCACGTCTTTTTTGAAAAGACATGAATACTTCATGTCTTTTCAAAATTCTTCATTATTACCACTGCTCAAATTTTTCGTTCGCTGATCGTGCTGACTGTATCAGATGTCTGACAAACAGAATGACGATTACCGTAAAATTTCCTTTTCTTGCTCTGTCGTTTATTTTTCGCACTACCCATAGTTAAAATAACATAAAGAATATTAATCTAAAAACTATTATTTCACATAATTTAAACAGTTATTCCATACAGAAATAAAATGACAAATAAAAACAGAACTCGGAAGTAATTCAAAACTCGTTGCTCAGCAAAATAGTAAACAGAGTGTATATTACCACTGATTTCTTGAAAATTATACAAGAAATGTGATGCCAGATTTCTTAAAATGAATCTTAATATATTTTAAAAGTTTTTAAAAAAATACAAGCAGTAAATGTTCTTAAAAAATATAAGAAATAAACGAATATTTTTGACAAGACATTAACTTCCGGTTTCGAAATCATGACTTCCGATGATTTGTTTTGGAAAGTGTCTGATATTAAAATACTTATAACTTGATTTATATATACCGTAGCTACAAATGGAAGGTAGCTTCAGAAAGAGAAGTTTTTAACATAGTCGGATACCTTGAATTTAATATTTGAAACGTGATATATTTTGCATTTATACTCATAGTTTTTTAAGTGTACCTATTGTGAATTAACATCTTTGCTTCTTTTGAGATCTAACTAACCACTCGTTTTAGTCATAAGGAAAATGTAGGTTCACAATTATTAATGTATAAAAATTATGCTAATTTGGTTTCAAGAAATAGTAAATGAAAAAGCTAATTATTTAGCGATTGTTTTTGTTAACCTTTCAAACTTTCATCGTAAAACTGCTTTCGTATATGTTTGATGCCCACTTTTACTTTTATGGTTGCAGTTACAGTAAGAAATCTTAAAATTTTCAATAACAATTGATCAGTACATTAAAAAACCATAAATTTCATTAGAACGATTTATACAGGACGAAAATGCCGGAGTATACGTTTCGCAAAGAAGAGGGAAAAATCTTTTTTACTGGAATCTCAAGTTTGAAGTGTTCACCTTCGCAGGCGAAAACATATTTCATGGGGAGATTCTTGATAACAATTATTATCGCAGCATCGTAGGAGGAATATTTATAACTTCCCTTTTTATGTTCGACGTATGATTTTCATAATGGTATTTAATTACGAAATTTACCTGAAATGTGTTTTCTAAATAGTTTTTTTTTAATTATTTCCTTCATTTGTATGCATTACACATCAGGGTAGTTTAAATTAATATTTGGCATTCTTATGAATTGCTTTTATTGTTTTAAAAAAAGCACAACTTATAGGTTTAAATACATCTTCATAAAAACAATCAAAAGAGTTTCGATCAAAAACTGTTGGAAGTTTGAAATGAAAATAAATTTCTTTTTACTTTTTTATCATAAACACAATTTTGGACAGAGACGGGAAGAGTTAAATCTGCCTCTATTAATTAAATCTATTATTATCTGTCCTAATAAAAAAAATCCAGTTTCGTTAAGCTCCTGTATTGATGATTCGTGGCCGAAACAACAAACTTTACAAACATTATTTTATGTTAATGGTGATAAGTATTCCTAACGTAACGTAGAAAAAGATTTTGAGCTGATTTTTGCATCTAATATTCAACCCACCTTTTTTTTTTTTGCTTAAATCGAGGCTGATCCTATGTGTGCATAATTTGAGAAATGCGTTTCCAGCCATTTGCAGTTACTTCTTTTATTCTTTGAGTAATGTGGAAATTGTCATATCTTCGATTGCTTATACATTATTTCGAAAAACTATATTATTTAGATAAACTTTCAGAAGAAAGGAGTTGGAAATGCTCTTCAGCATGAGCCTAAAACTAATTTCACTGTTTTTGTGTAACAAATTTCTGAAATATGGGACGGGAATTCTCAGGACATACTATAAACACTATATGATATTTCTTTTACGTCAGAGTTAATAATAGCAAGAATTTGATGTAAACTAATAAATATGCAATTCGTGTTTGCTGCTCAATTGTTTCTAGGTCGCTTTATGTTACTCATATGCTTAATTATTGTGCATTGCTTCGACTTTTTTTAATAGGATGACTCATTTTGAACAACAGGGAATTTAGGGGTGTTCACCGACATCCTGGGAATAACTTATCACCTCAATGTTTTTATTCAATTCTATAAATCAATAATTTTATTTTCAAACGATTTGTAAATAGCTGATGACCAATTTTTCCTATTCGACGTACGTTCTGTTCAATATTTTCTCAATTATTTTGATGAGTGTGTAAAGGGGTGTATAGGAGTTTTTACGTATGGACCCTCTAACGAAAACAGACATTTGTTGTTATTTTTTTACTACTTCTATTGTTTCAGCCAAAAGAAAAACTACGATGAAGAAACAAAAGATTGATTTTTCTTCTTAGCTGCGTAATAAGAGGCAACATAAAGGTTATTGGTGACGAACGTGGTAATTTTGAATCAAATTCAAGCAACGAGGACGACACCTGATCTGGCGTAATACAATATCAACGGGAAGTTTTAAAACCTCAACCAGATTCAAAGCGCATCAGCATGTACCTGCACGACTGTTTTTTACTGGCACCAGGATTCGAATCCACGACTCGACGAACCAATGCCGGCCGTGTGTTCATGACCTTGTCTAGACGGAACAGAAGACTAGCGTTTCCTGCTCTATATCCTGTAAAACAAAACAGTAAGCTCATGGCAGATAAAATATTCAATACGCGAGTAAATAGGTATTTACGTTAAAGAAAGGTTAAGGTAAAGTTTGTATATACTTTCTGTTTGCATAATCAAAAAGTATATACAAACATAACTATGCAGTTATTTTTAGAAAACACTATACATTTAAATGTACATTCCTTCCAATAACATTTCAAACCATGGCAGCCTAGGGGGCAGGTCGATAACTCACGGCCGGCGTTGTCCAGTTGCAGGTTCGAGAACTGATACCAATGAATACTCCTGTGTAGTGAAGCTGATACGTGCTTTACCTGTTGAGGTCTTAAATTCTCCCATTGGAGGGGAGAGAAAATTTAAGGAGGGAAGTGCAAACTTATGTAAATAAATGTCTTCCTCTAAATTTGATCGACGATTAAAATTACGGGGTTTGTCGCCAGTAGCCCTCGAGTTGCTTCTAATTACGATGTGATTAAACAAATAATCAAAATATATACCTCACTTTTCAGTCTGTATCCTATAAATTAGAATGTTGTGTAATAAAGAGATAAGTTTCATTCATATTTAAACTAATTATAATTAAAAAGCTACAAATATATTTTTGCATTTGAATCACTTTCTTTTATTTAATGTCATTCGGTTAGCTTCGAACAATACATTTGTCATTTTTTTTATTCTATTTATATAATATCGGTAATCTTTACTTGTATAGAAATAAAGTTTTTTTTTATCTGGTAGTCTTTCTCAACGGATTTAAACTGTGAACTCATTCTGTCAGACAATCAAGAGAAGATTTTATCTGTATTACAACTGAGGGCACCATGTCCTTTGTAGGGTTTCGGTGGGCGCCCAATAGATGTTTTGAAATAAATCTCGGGAGAAGAGGAGGGATGTCGCCACAAACACAAATTTGTTTCGCAAGCTTTTGAAAACATGTAATGAAATCAAAGAATGGTCCCCTTTTTCACTATTTCCCTCCACGTTGTTATTTCCGCAATTCCCTTTTAGTGTTTTTGTTTCCGGAAAGAATTCATTCCTTTTGAATTCATTCAATTTGTTTACATTTTCGAAACTTACGGTTAATCGAAAATGTACACAAACAAAAACAATAAAAATGATAGTTGATATTTCAGTAAGAAATCTCGTAATGCTATAGACTATTTATCTCTTGAATGAGAAAAATCGAAATTTTCCTTACTGATGAAAAGGGATACTAATAGAAGCAGATTTTCAATATATTTAATAGTAGTCTTCATATGCATATATATATATATATTCTCCTCAGACCAAAGGTCAACTTTGAAACATAGATTTTTTAATAATTTTTATCTATTGGTTCAAAATATATGAAAACGAAATGAAAAAATACTAAAAAAATATTTTAATTTTTATTTTTGAGAAATTTTCTCTTGTAGGAGACATTGGGACAAAGGGACATTATCATATTAATTTAAAATATTTCTTTAATCTTTGTTTAATAAGTAATTCATTATAATTAGCATAATGAGCTTAATGTCAAGTTTGAATCAAAAAATATTCCTGTCCGAACTGTTTGCAGAATAATCCTAATTTCCAAGATTTATCATTCATTTTTTTCTCTATCTTTTTATCTTATACTATTAAACAATTTCTCAATTTTAAGTTGTTTATTATTAAAAACTCGTGATTTCCAAAAAATGTTGTCTGCGAGTACGGGAGTTCTAGTTTTTTCTACCCAATACAATGGAATTCTGGGACATTTTATATTAGACATAATTACAGTGATCTCTAATTATGTTTCATTTCATTTTCTGACAGATTATTTCCTATATCCTTTATATCTATATTTGGTGAATTCAGTTAGCAATTAAAGAATATCATTCCGAGCTGAAATATATGCCATAATTATAGTTTCAAATCGAGGGATTTTGATAGCCATTGACCCGATGTCTCTTAATGGCGACACTGCAATAACAGCGGTACAATTCAGAAGTGAGAAGATTTGAGTGAGGAAGTAATAATGTTATATATAAACAGCAAGTTTAAGGAATTCAACAGTGTGTTTAATAATTTGTTTATAATACACATAATAAAACATACGAACACTTAGCGATACGAAAGCGTGTAGTTTTCTTTCTCTCGAAAATCACCATTTTCAATTTACCGTAAATAAGCTACGAATGAAAATTGTTCACTAAAAATAATTTTTACCGTAAATAAGCTACGAATGAAAATTGTTCACTAAAAATAATTTATAACAGTACTACTATCTATTAACAAGAAAATTAACTTATTTTGGGTGCCAATGGCGACTTTTATTTAACTTGGCGGCATTTTTTGAAAGTGTTGTTTAGTGTCTCCTACAGACGACGCTGGGACTGATGGATATATATATATATATGTGTGTGTATGTGTGTGTATGTGTCTGTATGCAAGAATCCTTCAAATAACGTATATAAATAGGTTCCTTGTTATTCTAAGAATTCCTGTAGATAGTAAAACTAGATGGTATTGCATTGTAAATATATAGTCCAAACAGTTTTTCTTATGAACCGGTGATATGTATATGTACATATATACTCTGCGTTGAAATGAATTCTTAACAGCAATATTCGCGAGTTAGTGTATTTCGAATACCATGTTATTCGAGGGTCTCCGCAATTTTGAACTGCGCTTTTCACGACTTCGTGCAATTCAAGTACCATGCTATTCAAGAGATGCTTGTATATATGTTACACGAATAGTAAAAATTACAAATTACAACGTGTACCAAATAACCATCTAAAGACATTCATCACAAGATCAACAATATTAATAGATAAAAATTAAAAATTTGAAAAATCAGTAAGAAATTAATATTTATGCAAATAATATAAAAAAATCTTATAAAATATTTAACCAATCTAAAATTTTTATATTAAAACCTGAAAAACTCTACTAACAAACCGGAAACTTTATAACAAAAAAGCAAAAGAAAGAAAAGAAAAAAAAATAGAACAATGGAAATATTGTAATTAATATTATTCCAAACTTTAAAATGGAAAACGCTTGCTTCTACCGGTATTACTAATCAAACAATCACACTTTATAGAATTACAATATAAAAATTAGGGCAACAAACCAAAAATCATTAAATTCAAAAAATCCACCAATGAAACCACCATAGAAATAAAGAAAGTAAACATAAACTGCTGTTTGTAGAAAATGCAACACCATGAAGGAATCATCAGAATCAAATGAAATTCGCAGCAAATGTCAATTATAGGATATTATGCAAATTAATAAAGTTTCAGAGCCATCGCGCGTGCGCGGCGCGCGCAGCGCCCTCTGAATTGATGCTGAAAGCGTATAAATAAAGTGCTGTAGCGGGACGTTGAAAAAAGTCTATGATTATTTGTTAGTGGCAAACGTTTAGTGAGACCTGAGTATGCCTCCACGACGGAAGAATAAGAAATTCAAGCAACTTACGGAGTTTGAACGAGGGAGGATAATCGGCCTTCGAGAAGGAGGATTTTCCTATCGCGCAATAGCCGCTCGTATGCAGCGGAACAGTTCCACAGTGATGCGAGTTTGGAAGCAGTGGACCGACGAGCACCGAACAACTCGAAAAACAGGCACTGGACGACAGAAGGTGACGTCAGAGCGCGATGATCGACACCTGCTCCGCATGGCGGTGAATGATCGCACAGCTTCCTCCAGGCAGCTGGCAGCACGTTGGTCTACTGCTACAGGTGTACAATTGTCGGCTTCGTCAATTCGTCGTCGTCTGCTGCGCCGTGGATTGCGTGCAAGGGTGCCTTTATACAGGATTCTCCTCACGGCGAATCATCGACGGCTGCGTCGGCAGTGGGCTCTTGAGCACAGAGACAGGCGAGCTGATTGGCACCAAGTTGTCTTTTCAGATGAATCACGCTTCAATTTGTGGACCCATGATGGCCGTGTTCGTGTTAGACGTTATGCCGGTCAACGCTGCCTTCCTGAGTGTATTATTGAACGACATAGTGGTCGAACACCCGGAGTTATGGTCTGGGGTGCGATTTCGTATCATGGACGATCCAATTTGATACGAATTGAGGGTAATCTCAATAGCAACAGGTACGTCCGTGAAGTGCTACAGCCCGAAGTCGTTCCTTTCCTTCAAGGCATCCCTGGAGCTATCTTTCAGCAGGATAATGCACGCCCACATGTTGCGCGGACTGTTCGAGACTTCTGTTCAGCACAACGCATGCAACTTCTTCCTTGGCCTGCTTATTCACCGGATATGTCGCCTATTGAGCACGTGTGGGATATGGTTGGTCGGCGTCTCGCTCGTGATCCGCGTCCTGCAGTTTCCAAAGACGAACTTTGGTTGCGCATACAAGCGATATGGAATTCTCTTCCTCAAGCAGATATTCAACATCTGTTTGACTCCATGCCACGTCGTATAGCAGCACTTATTGCAGCGCATGGTGGCTGCACCAAATACTGATTTCGGACGCTTAATTTGTCTCTTTTGTTTTGAAAATTTCATCATTTATTTGTGTCAGTACAAGTCGTTTCTGCATTAAATTTCATTTGATTCTGATGATTCTTTCATGGTGTTGCATTTTCTACAAACAGCAGTATAGTAAGCATCAGCAATTTAACTGCAAACAACCACATTACACAGGAATAATCTTCTGTAATATTATATATATATATATGCTTTCCTGTGCCGGTTCTCGTATGAAGGAAAGAGAAAACTTTACAGAAATATCGTCAGTCAGCTAAGGCAGTGATCCCTTAAACGTGGCGGGTACTTGGGGCGAATCCGGGCAAATTTGGCGACAAATAAAAGGTTCCCGAACAAGCTGAAATTCAGATAAAAAATTGATCGGGAAATAAGTTACAGACTTTTCGCGAATTTTTCTGTATGACGTGACACCTATCCGAAAGAGGAAAAAAATGCCGAAAGCCAGAAAGGCAGGAATCTTTTTGTCTGTAGTGTCTGCTTTATAGATCGTGGCCGAATGAATCTGCTGGAGATTCGGCCTGAATCTAGTGAAGCTCTCAGAATCTGGCTTTGGAATCTCTGATACTAAGATCGATCGGGAAATAGACTGAATCTATCGGTGTATGGAAGTGAAGTGTTCCTAGCGAATTTGCGGAGAAACAGCGTGTATCTGCCTGGATTTCTCCAGAGGTAATCCATAGAGACAACCAGTAGGCTCGTGAGCTGAGCGTTGCTGATGTAACTTTGACTGTTGTTAAAAGTGTGTTTTGGTCTTATATCTATGTAAATAAATTGTGCATTTGCTTTGTACCTATTTGTACTGGTATTGTTCAAGCTTTGTTACCTGTGAGCATCCTGAAGATTTACGAATAAAGCGTCATTTTTCATTACCCTTCAATGTGGACTTGATTTTTACTATCACAAACCGTCAGGAATTTTTTTCTTAACAGTAGAGGTATATATATCTGCTCTTCCATATTTCAAATTAAAACCCCATATACGTATAAATTCCACATTGATATAGGATATAAGTTTTAATAAGTAAACAATATTTTATTGATATATGTCAACAAATGGGCTATTACATTTTTAAGGAAGTCATTTCTATAATATTTCACTTTGTGTGTACTTTTGAATAGAGTATTACAATAAAATTATAAAAAAATGGCATGTCATTTATTAAACATGTCTCTTTGTGAGCGGAATATGTGACATCAACATTTTAACAACATATATTTCCTATCTTTATATAATTCTTAACACGCCCTTACTGTTTCCTTTGCTTATAACTCATAAGAAATATAGTTTATATTTTCTTTCTTAAATACTCTTACGATTGTTTTAATAGAACTTTCAAATGCTTATAAATTAATGTCCCAACACTTCTTTAAACAATTAAAAATTAGTTTTAGCATTCAATCTGTTTCGATCAAATCTTTCAAATAAATGAAACCCGGGTACTGAACAATTATTGCTTCTAAAATATATGTTTTTTTTGCTAAAGAAGACTGATTTTTATTTTTCTTGATAAATGTGCTGACAGATAAAAACATTATATTTCTCTTTTCGTACAATTACGCTATCGTTCATTTTCATTATAGAAAATGACAATTTAAAGAATTTTTTTCTTTTGATTAAAAATTAAAGTAGTTCTTTTTAATTGTAAATTTAATAATGCAAAAACTCATTCACATCCTTTTGCCTTTTTACGTTTGCTAATCTTTACTGCTGATAAGAGGCACACACATATAAATGCAATACTTTAAACTTTTAAATTGACACGATGAGTATTTTAAACTTTATATCTATTGAAATAAATTTAATATGATTCATGTTGTATTTGCCAAGAATACAGAGCTATCAAACAAAGACAAAAATATGTACAGAAACTGTAAAAACTAATTAAAAGGCAATAATAAAAATATTAAAGAAAAGGGTTTATCAAAGGGTTCTGTCCGATGATTTCATTTTTGGTTTCGATACATATGGATGTTGTTATTTGAGACAGATACGACTGTTTCCCTTTATCTGTTCTAATTTAACTGAAACAAAAGAGGTACGGTTCATTCTTATGTGAAATGCTATGGAGTAAATATGACTATCAATAAATTTTGTTAATAGTTCTGTATATTACAGAAAATCAAACTAATAGAAACGATACTGAAAGTCAAAAGTTCGAAAAAGTTATTTGTGGAGATGCAGTTTAGGATAGAAAACGCAATTGACATCCGGTGACCATCTTTAATAACTGATGACATTGTCGAGACTTTATCGAGAAGGATATTTTTTTCAACAAAATTGGAGACAGCAGAAAAGGTTAAACTAAGCTGAACAAACAATTTGTGACCATATTCGGAAATTTACTTCGGTTTTTAAATGTTTCTTATGAGTGTCTTATGATTTATGTGAGAAATATTTTGCTTACTGAATTCGTCATATGCACATTACTACTTTTTCAAAACAAAAATTCTTCTTATACCACAAAATAACACTGAAGATAAAAAGTGGATACAAAACTGATCAAGCGAGACAAGTAATCATCCTAAACATCACATAAAGGATTAGAAAGCAAACATTTCAACACCACAATCAGGTAAGATATATTAAGCGATAAGATATAGAGTTATAGTTCTTATTTATAACAAATAAGAACTATAACTCTATTATTAAAGAAATACATCTTTTCTATAGACATATGCACAAATAAAATTAATAATAATCCTTTAGTTCTGTAAGAAAAAGTGAAAAGAAAGGACAGGTGGGGTGAAAGATTTTTGATTCTGAATGGCTGATTTCAGAAGGTAATATAAATGTCAGTGATGCTCACATGTTACGTGAGTGGAAACGTTAAAAGAAAAAAAATATCACGTGGTCTGGAAGGCTACTATTGGTAGTTAAAAATTAACACATGTAAATGCCATTGAACATGATTATGAGTTAATGTATGACCTGAGGATTGACAAGAATTTAGATAAAATAATTGCAAGTCAAAATAATTAAATAAAATTAGTCAAGAGGCTAAATCTGCAAGTATATGATATAATTCGAAAATAAAAATATAATAATTCTCTCTACACAAATGAAATTTCATTGTACATATATTTTTTTAGATTTATCTGAATATCTATGTTTGTGTGTGTATTCTCTCTCTCTCTCTTAGAATCAAGATAAAAAAAATGCCTTTCAATATAATTGGTTGATTTAAAACTCTGTTAAAAATAGTATGTGTTTCAACGAAATAATGTTGTTTACATATTAAAACCGCAAATTAAAATCATATACAGTGTCGAAATATTAAAAAAATTAAATTTTCATTTCATTATTTCACTTTTTTTTTATTTTTACTGTTTTCATTTTCATACATATTTTATTCCTCAAATTAAATTAACGATCCAGTGCTCCCTACTTCTATCAGAGAAACAGATTCCCGGAGGTTTCGAGGAAATTAGTTTTCGATTCCTGATTACCCGGTTTCAACCAAAGGCCATCCACGCTCACGGGAAGTTGATCCTAATTACTAAGCAAAAGTTCCATAGGGGCCTAAATTACAAATCAGTACATTAGGTGTTTTTTTTCTCTTTTCCATCAACTTAAAAAACCCTGAGCAAAGAACTGAAGCACATGGAATCTCTATTCCCCTCTCAGGAACAAATTCTATTTAATCTGAAACTTTATTTGAAGTCTCTTTACTTTCGCATAGATTATGAGTTTCTTACAGGTGTTATTTAAGTATCCTAAATATTTTATTTCCCGCATAATAGCAGAAAAATGTCTCTTCGAAAGTATTCACTAGATAATCAATTAATACTTAAAAAGAGAGTCAAGTAGCCGAAAGGAAAATATGAAACAATACGTCACTCTTCACACTGATAATTTCCCATCAAAGTATCATTATTTAATGCCCACTAATAAAATGCACTAAGTTATTTTTATCAGTAAAATACATTTCAGGAGTGTCTAGAAAGTAAGATTACTGAACTTTTGTGGCTCAAAGAGATTTTGGTTTTCAATAAAGTTGGCAATATCGCATTCAAGTACAAACTCCTGAGGTTAAATTTAGTGTTCGTTTGTCCAAGTCGCTTAAGAATTCTTGTGGCAGTGCCTTTTTGAAATTTGAGTTTGAATCCTTATAGCTGCGAGTTGAGGAGTGTAATCCGGTTTCTTCTTGAGAAGTGAAACGCGCCATTCCAGAATTTTAAGGAAATAAAAGCTATTACGGAAATAGTGTAACAAGCCGTACTAATGCATATTTGTTGAATTATGAAGAACACCTGAAATACAATATTCAAAGCGATTGCTTAGAGCTGAAAGATTGTCTCGATTTTTTCAGACAATTAGGGTCTCGAGACCGGAGAGAGATTACCCACTTTAATTTCCCGGATTAGATTTACTTTCCCGGGATTTCCGGGAAAATTCCTTCAAAAAACTAAGAAACAAAAAAGAAGAAGAAGACAAAAAAAAAAAAAAAAAACAATATGGAGCGTGATATAGAATGAAGGGAGTGTATTTTCTACATCAGAATTCACATTCTAATACAGCCATCACCAGGGAAAAGTTGTTTGTTTGATTTGATTTGGATATCGTCAGACTTGACTCTCACAGCTCGTGTACCATTAGAGTTTCTTCATTACAAATTCTGAAGTCATTTAAAAGTAGAAAAAGTTTTTTGACCTCCCATGAGGCCCAAGAAGTTGAGTGCCGTAGTGTAATTCAAATTTCAAGTTATAGAAAGTTCGTAAATCAATGATAGTAAATGTATTTAGCCGGTTTATGTGCAATGTACTGAATAAAGAAGAATCTGCATGAAAAGGCTCTAATTCATATAAAATACATTCAAAATCATCAGGGGGAACATCTTCGTTATAAAACATAGTTGGAGCTTAACTTGTATGACAAATCGAACAAATCGTGAAAGATGAATAAAATTCAGGCTGAAAGAAATAAAGTTAACCTAATCGAGTGGAATTTTGCATTCGGTAGCAGTAGGTAGAGTAATAGATGAAAGGAGAGGCCTTTGTGTTGTGTACAGTAGATTCTCATTTTCCTTTACAAGCTTGTCGCTGGTATACTTCGTAAGCCAGTTCCAAAAATTAGTGGTCAAAAAATTGAACCACTTGAACTCAGACTGGGTAAAATAACAGAATAATATTGTGAAATTGAAATTTCTAAAGAATCGACAACTAGGCAACTTAACACCAAAATGATCATTTTAACGTGGATCCAGGTTGAGCCCCGTAAGCTCAAAACCCATTGTCAGCAACATGATTGCGGTTATCGAAACACTAACTGAAGATTGATAAAGGAAACGCGTGCCCTCTAAAGACAGTTCCGCAGATATAATTTTTAGAGGATACAATGCACTTTTGAAGAGTGACATATGATTTTTTTTTCCAAATCTTCACACAAACTGAATTATAGGACAATCAGTTCATTCAAGACCTCCTTATTTTGATGAACTAAGATGTGATGTGAATCTGACAGTTGCTTAGCTAGAATTGATAACTTTATAATATACCCTTTGCAGAGGGATTTGATGTGCTATTTTTATAGTGAAAGATATAGTGATTTTCATTATTAAAAACTGAGAAATAATTCCTATTATTCAGCAATTATGACATGTTTAATAAATGTTTCTCAATTGCTTTTTCAGCTTTTAAATTAAAATTTTAGCCATTGATATTAAAATATATGGTGTGCAAAATAACAAGTGAGTAATTTAAATTTAATTGATTCAGTTTATTTAAGGAGTTCAAAAATATTTTTAAATGAATGAAGAAAACACGTTTCAATTAAAAGTTTTGATTTTTTTACTTTGTTATTAATTTTTAAAAAATAGAACTTTTAATTTATTATTTCTGAAAGATAATTACATTCATTAAACTTAGTAGTCTCAAAAACACTGGAAAGTATCCATTTTTTTATATTTTTTGAGAATAAATTTATTTATAAGTCCTTAATATTATATTTTTGCTCTTTTTTTTTCAAACTATTTCGTATCATATCAATATACCCGGATTCTTTCGCAAATAATTCGTTTAACTAAACTTACAAGACACTGTCTTTAAAAGTGTTCGAAATTGTATATATTTTCCGAGAGAAAAAGTCATTTTTATCTTTCGCTTTGTTTTCACTTTTAATAAGTAACGGCTGTGTTTAAAAAGCAAAACTTTATAGTTGCATTAAGGAATTTAAAATTAGCTCACGATTTCATTCAATCTTTTCAGTTAGTGTGTTGGAAGATTTAAAGCGATGAAATCTAATAATTCAAATGACTATCATTTCTTGAGACTGTAAATTTGTGGTAGTAATTTGAAGACAAATATAACAGTTTATAGGTTTCTGAGTTTGCCTTTAGACTCATTCGATGATGCGACAGGTAATGAATATTTCTTATAAGAAACTATCTTCTCAGTAAACTATACATCAATCAAACTATTGGGAAAGCCCTTCATTATTTAAACCCTTATTTAGAAGGGTTTAATTTCCCGTTATGTTTAGAATTTCAAAGTTCAATTTAACTCAAAGTATAGCAAAGTTTGGCTATAATTATTTTCCATCACGTTATGGAATTGTTTTTTTACCCCAAGGTTGCCGGTCGTTTGGCCTTGAGTGCTGGGACAGGCTCGAACTGCCCTAATAGAACTGTCCGAATGTATTGGTCCAAGCAACTTCGGTGCATTTTTAGCACAGATTTTAGTAACCGAGCTAGGAAAGGATTCCTTGATGTGTCAGTTAATATGGGCTTATATTTCTGTTTGTTTCGCTGAGGAGTCCGACGTATACTCCTATCCATTACCATCACAATAATGCGGAATAATCAGAAGACATTCTGCATGATATTTAGGGAAGATTGTTTTTCTAACCTTTTCTGTAATTAATAAACATCCCATTAGTTTTGTATTGAATGTTGTTTTGAATAGCTTCCGCTGATTTGGCTTTTAACAAATAAATGAATATTCGTGATTTATGATTGAGTATTTTAGTCAGAGAAATTTGTGTCAGTGGCAATTGTAGCCAGTAGCTGCAGGTCACGCTACCATCTTGTACTGAGTCAGCATTACGATGAAGGTAGACTTTTTGTCATACTCTAAGTGGTTTTTTTTTTTACTTCTTGACGAAAAGATTGTTTATTTGTGAATGAAAGGGTACGTTCAAGCTTCCTACCTCTGGGTCAGGACTATTTGTCCTGAACGTCTTTTGCAACGCCTTTAAAAAGCGAGTCAACAAGAAATTCCCTATAGGGTCAATTGCTTAGAGCATTGTATTACTACAGAAAGCCGGAGCCATATTTTATAAAAACGTAAGATGAGCTTTTCAATATATATATTTATTGAATGCTTTAACCTCGTTTTTAGATGCAAAACGGGAACTACAGGCGACGAATTCATAATTTTGTTTGATCAAGAGACGATGACGACAGCTAATATAATAAGACTTCCCTGTCCAAACTTTCACATTTCGCCAACATTGATGTTTTGGAGGAATTAAACATGTCGTCAGCTCAAGATGATGAGACAGCCATATCCAGATCAGTCAGTGTCCACAGCCTAAGGCAGACGGAAAGTTGGACTCTTACAAGAAAAACGCTTCTCAATAGAAACTATTAGTTTGAAGAGTGTGTAATGTTGTCACACTGGATTCCACCTTCAACAAACCATTTTCCCTACTTTATTACGTTATTTGAATTTAGATACTGACTGTATGAAAGAACTGCCACTTGTATAACTTATCATTGTAATGTACATACACACACAGATATATATATATATATGTGTGTGTGTGTGTGTGTGTAACGATTTAACTGTCATTCAATAATTTCTCCTAGTAATAATTTAATTTTCTAGTTTATCTCATTCCTTAATTCAAAAGTAGAGTTCATTCTTGTTCCTGATCTCCTTCAAAATTATCCTTTTATTTATTATATAACGCACTTATACAATTTGTTTAATCCTTTTTTCCCATCATCATAAATTTGTCAAAATAATCCCTTCAGACTCCTTCTCTATTATGATATTTCCCAAGAATCCCTATTCTTGTACCATGTGTTATATGGCGTATGTTTTGAAAAGATCCTTTTGAAAAGATTTCTTTACACAACAAATTTCTCTCTCCTATGCTGTTATTCTCTCCTCTCTGATGATCATTTGAGATTTTTGTGGTGTTTTATCTTCAGCCTTTGGTGGCCGAAGCCCAACCGAAGTCTGAAAGTACTTATCGCTCTCTCCGATAGAAAGAATAAATGAATAAACAATCTTATTCACATGAAAGAGGGACTATATGTATATATATATATATATATATATATAAGATAGGTCCACAAGAAAGCTAAGAAATGTTTATTTTGCACTTTGGTCTTCAGAATGTTTGACCAATCTTATTTCTGTAAAATTATTTATTTAACATTCATTCATTCAAGTGGAAATGTCATTCAAATAGTTCCTGGAATTATTAAAACATTTCTTTCTGTAACACTTTAGATTTCAGAGCTACCTATTTTGAAACATATCTGTCCTAAAAAATAGTTGCTCACATAATTATTGTTTTCAGCTTTTAATTATTTTTAATTATTCACATTTTTAATTCAGAATCCTTAATTTGTAGTCCGCATCCTCAAAAGTTTCACCATTAAAATATCCTTCAGAGATTTAACAAAAATCTTTATATCCTTTTTATTTATATTTCTAAGTTATTATCTTCAATACTTTTATAAAACATACAAAGTACAATTCAGCTAATAATATTTATTAAGTTTCATTCATTAAGTAAGGTAGTAGCGGTAAGGTCGTAGTGTAAAGACTAGCTGATAATAATAATCCGATACATACTTGAAAAGCTTCATTTTCAGATTATTCCTCCTTCAGTATTTGTCATTTTTTGGATTTCGTTTTTAATTGTGGAATTGAATACTATCTCAAAGGATCTTTAGAATTGTTACATAACTTATGACACTTGAAGTAGTTTTTATAATATAAGCGGTTGTTAATCGAGAGAGAGAGAGAGACCAGAATGTGAAATCGTATCAATATCAATATCATAATTATAGTCCGAAGTGTCACTTTCAATTCCATCACTCGTATCACTTTCATACTCAGAATACATTTTACTCTTCAAAATCTTCCAGAATTCGCCATTTCTGCACTCTCACTCCAAGGCATAACTTCTTTGCTGACTGTTAGAAACAGAAATAAAACAAGTAAAATAAGCGTTGCAATAGGTCCGAATAATTTGGCTCCTGGCCAACTCTAACACCCTTTTTTCCTTCAAGTGCTCTCCTATCACGTGATCAAACACACATGTCAATGAAACAAGTTTGAACAAGTTAGAACAATTCTTATTCTTTTCTGTTGATTTATTCCAAACAAATATGAAAGTATGTAAGTAAAAGTAAATATTCTTTTGAATCGTGTCATTATGACTCGAACAGTACATTAGGAATAAATTGAAAAATATTCCACAGAAATACGAATAAACATGAATCCATCAAGGAATATACAATTACAATATTTACCCATAAAGTCATGATATTTCATGAAAATATCTCAGCGGTTGATTTTTCTACTAACATATAACTTTTTTTCGCAACAAATAGAACTGACAGAACAACAGGGATAAATAAATGCTCCTATGTAAATAAGATATTTAAAACATTAGAAGCAATAATGGTTATCTGGTTTCTCCACTGGAGTAAAAAGAAATCATCCTATTGATTAGTTGATTCACACAAAAGAATACGTTCTCGATGGAATTTTACACGTCGATAAACTTAACTAAAATTCATTTTTACATCTGTAAAAATTTTCAAAATTGCAATGTTTTAAATTTTCTTGAAGTTCAAATAACCTTTTCACCTAAATTAATTAAAACGAAATTGAGCTGGACAAGATCTTTAGATATATTTATTTGTAACATTATATACAGCTCGTAATTGTTTTGCTAACGAAATAGTTGCATTAACAAATATGAAATACTTATTAAGGTTTAAGTTTTGATAGAAACTAAAATACTTAGAAGTTTACCTTGATATTATAACTTATTGGTATAATTGGAAAAATTTCCCTGAATGTTTTCAAAGTTCAGTTCAGAACTAATTTTTATTTAATTCTCACAAAAGATTATTATACTTTTTTCATTCTACAACTAGGCAATTCCCATAAAAATATTTGAAAAAATTGCCAATGATATGTTTCGAAAGCATTCTTTGAAAATGTTATTTTATTCGAGAATCAATCCATTATCCGGGAGCTTTTTAAGTATATATATATATATATATATATTCAAGAAATTTCACTTTTCGTTCAATTGTGAAAGTTTACAGAAATCACTCTCTCCATTTCATAGTTTCAAGTTATTTGAGATGAGTTCTTGTCTTACATTTGATCAAAATTGTATGTTAAGTCTTCAAACTTGTAATAAAATTTATAAATATAGTCCCATAAGGCCTTAAAAGCAGCTTAATGTTTGAAGTAAAATGAAGCACGGAAATTGAAATTTTAATTTGAGTATTTTATATGAGTATTTCAAAAACTTTTGTAATTCAAAATGTCTTTTGAGAACTTATACTTATCAGATTAATTTCTCTTAATCATAGGAGTTTAAAATTACTTTAAAATATTAATTTATGATATCAATATTGTTTTCTTAAACTTAATTACAAAACTTTAATTATCATATAACTTGAAGTGCTTAATATAATATTAATTAACGTTTTCAGCTTGATGTCCTTATGATACATTTCTTATCTCGAATGACTAAGTTTTATGCGTTGCACACCTTATTTTAAAATGAAACAAACAATTAGGATTAAAATTTGTTTTCAATGCAGTTAAGAAAGGCTCACTGAAGTTAAGGAGTTTGATTATAAATTACATTTTCAACTTCTATTTTCATGAGTAAATGTTTAACATTTTCCTATAAACTTCCTTGTTCGTGTATACTTTCTATTTACATGAAATCAGTAGTCCAACTTTTTTCTTTACCATGGTTGACTCTTTTCAAACAACCCTTTTCGCTTTAATGACTGTAACTCATTTGTAATTTGCTGTCGATGAACAATTCTTGTAATTTCCATAAAACGATCCAGATTGCCGTTATCTTAATTGGAATAGGATCGATTAACCGGAAAATTACTTTCTTGGATACGTCACAACGCCATACTTATCCACACTTTCGTTTCCTATTATCTTGGGAACATTAAGTCCCTTTAGTAGAAATTCAGTTGCTGCAGAAATATATTAGGCATTTTCCCTATCAAAATCTACAAAGTTCTAACAATAAAGAAACTTATTTACAATGTATTAAAAAAAGATAATAAATGAAATCGATGTCCGTTGCATCACAGTATGATTGAAACAGTATTTTTCCCCTTAACAAATTTTGCCCCCCAACAAGTCTGGTTAAGGCTTAAGATTAAGATCTTTTAATTTGCTTGTTATATAAGCAAACAACACAATCACTCAAAAGGATCTTAAAAGAGATTCGGAAAGATCTCGGAGGAAATTTTAATGTAAATGCTATATTGCGATGCGAGTACTGAAATTTAAATATTTTTGAGAAATACTTTATTCAAATAGTTAAACATACCTTTTGATGTAATCTTTTGACTACTATATATTATCTATTATATTCTAACTTTGATTTATACTGAAAACTGTCTTAGCATGTACACTGTTGGCATTTGAATAATTTGAGTAAACATACGCTTAGCATATAAATTAAAGCATTCTTTTTTTAAGATATATACTGATAAATTATGAAATCTTAACACTAAGAACAAATTGTGCTATATAAAAGAAATTTTGGGTTTTTTTTTTTTCATCATTTTAGATTACGAGTTATTTAGGTGGAGGGCTGCCCGTTGTTGAAAATGCTGAACTGATATGCGTTAGTGTTCGTAGTTGGTACAAGTGCTGTTTTTCCCTTCGCACTGCTAATCTGTACAAGTTCTGTTGCCTGTACTTCATCTTTTCCTGAGTATTTGTGAATAAAATATCATTCACGATTATTCTTCTCTTTGGACTGATTTCACCTTACACCCACAGGGAAAGAGGAAAAAAAGAAATCTAGAGTTGTAGAGTTTTTGATTTACACCGATAACAAATCATCACTGGTAAATTCTCTTAATTCCTTGTTACTATCAAAAAGGCGTAAATGCTTACCATTTGCACTTTTTGTTTTCTTTTATTGTATTCGGCTGTATATTCGGCTCGATATAATGATATAAATTAAAAAAATGACTTAAATATCCACAAAAGTAATTTGCTCTACTAAAATAAACCTCATACCTTTAAAATAATTTATGATGTTAATATCAAGAATTTCTACACTATTTTTGCTTCTGCCCGGCCGGCGAACCTTGCGCAGCCTTTTCATAAATGAATAGCAAATAAAGTCAACAATTGAACTTGGATTGGACTCGCATTCTTCATTACTTAAATGTTGTTACATGTTAAAGTCGACAGAGTGTTTAATTGTACTTAGTTAAGTCATTTTAATTAGTCGGCAAGATGGTTACCTTCGTTAAAATGTATTTAGATTCAATTACAAGAGAGAGAGAGAGGGGGGTCTTCAACATACGTTTTACGACTGTAAAGTTTTCAATCATCGCTTCATGAAATTGATTGCCCAAGGACCTTGATGTATTCTACCAAGTGAATGTTAAAAAGCTGTCTCCATTCAACAAAAAGGAAAGAAAAAAGAGCGAAGGATTTTAATGATTTCTCCATTGAATTTACTATTCAAAGCCCTTGGATTGTTTATCTGATTTCAAATTTCTATACCTTCACACAAAAAATGATGTTGTACAGCTGGCCCCCTAAGTCACTTGATATGGCCCCTTACAATTTCTTCCTTTGAGGGTGTAACCGAATATATA
>BMAW01027509.1:21569-35474 GCA_019974015.1 Nephila pilipes | reverse complement strand
GTGTGTGTGTGTGTGTGTGTGTGGATTTTTGCTGTTGTAAAACCAATTACTACTGATACTTTACAGAGTGTTGGCCGGAAATTACATATCAAATGTACATTATGCGTGTGACTAAAGGAAATTATATCTAACACTAGAAGCACAAACTTATATATTTTCTCTTTTCATCCATGTATTACTTATCACTCTGCTCCGTTTATTTTCGAAAATATAGAATTTCGAAATCGGATGAATCATTTCGAGTAAATTTGTATGCAGGAGATTCCGATACATAGGTAGAAGATTAATTTTTCTTCCCTTACATGTTTGAAAAAAGCTTTATTTTTTAGTTCTCCATCAATTTAAAAATGTATCATTTTGGAAAACTGTTGAAATACATCTACTTTAATCAAGTAACAGCTTAGAGTTACAGAAGATATTACAGAATTAACAGTAATTTTGAGAAAAGCAAAACAAAGCACTACAGTTTCTTATATGGTCTAAATAACTTAAGCCCTCCTCCTAAAATACAATTCTAGAATGTATTAAGACACGGGACATCACAGGAATGTATAGTAGTTAGTAACGTGATATTTTGCTTTTCGTAGACAGAGAATAAATTAAAGGTAAACAACACATTTTCCCCAAATCCCAAAGTGAAAATTTAATATCCCCCACTTACTCGGAGTATATGAATCAAGAAGGGAGAAAAAACATACTTATGCTGAGATTATTTATTAGTTATCCACAACATTTGTCACATTTTTGTCGGAGAAATAATACCGCAGTAATACAGATGACTATGAGTTTTGTTAAAAAACTATTCGAAAGAATGTGTATGCGTGTGATAAAGTAATATGTATGTGTTTCTTTTCGCGGAAATTTATTAAAATTCATTTTTAAATTAGAAGCTCTTTACGTTTGATATTAGAATGTCTTTTAATATAACATTGTTGTTTGGTAAATCGTTTTTCAAATGCAGGTAATTAATGCAATCATGAAACTATGCAATGGCATAAATTCAAACTTCACTCAAATACAGCGATTCGAATCACAATATTATATAAAACCATGTAATTCCTAAATTGTAAAATTTAACACAGTGGCTCATTTATACGCCCTTATGAGAATATCTTGTAAGTTTTTTTTTTTTTTTTGTTTTGTTTTTTTTCACTTAGGGCATCAAGTAATACCGTCAAATTTGGCGACGAGGCAATATTTGTCGATAGACATGTTTGCGTTGTAAGTGTGTTGCGAAAATTACCCCTACATATATGAAATTACTTAGAAACATATTCTCCCTTTATCGTTAAAACTGTTTTACCAGCAAGGAAAGCTCATCTGCATTGAATATAACGAAGTCCAAACTTCAGTGTAATACCACTTCTTCTCTTGAAAAACTGCATGTCCGAGAGAACGTTCTTCTCAAGAGGAATTCTTCTCTTTGCTTCTACAGTACAAAGCTATTCGGTCGACATATATAAACTTTGACTTAGAGGTTGGCGACTTCTGAATGGAAAAAAAAACATCATTTAAAATCTTTATAATTTTATATAGACTAAAATAATGATGCTGGAACTTCGGTCAGAATCAAAGATGACTTGTTAGATTTTAAAGACGAACACGATTTCTTCTTTGAAGCAATGTTTCGTAGCGATTGTATAATAACAGCTCTTAATTTGGTAGCTTTCAGTATTTATTCCTTCTCTTGTGCAACAATGGAACACTCTCCTAAGGTGTGCGTACAGCACAAACGTGCAAAAAAATTTGCACGCAAGCTACTCATCAGACATAGAGGATCTGTACGTCTGATGAGAAATCACATGGTAAACAGACATCAACCCAGCAGCAACTCGAAAGGTGTCCAACCAGTTGCCTCATGTATAACATCATGTATCAGGAGAAATTTATACCTTCGTCTGAATGTAAAATAAAGTAATTTCATACCGAGATACCTAGTCCACATATGCAAGCTACAGAATGTCAGCATTTGTTTATTCTTATTCATATGTTGTTGGTATAGCTTTTGGTCATTCCATAATAATGAGTGTGTATGGATTGACTCTCTCAATCGCAAGAAATGTCTGTAGGATATTTAGAGTAGTCCTGTCTAAAACAGCTGCTACTTCATAACGCTGTAGATTGGTTTCCATCTCGTCTTAGTAGTTCTTGGACCATTTCTTTAAATCCGTACACGCATGATCTCAGTCGAATCATTATCTGTCCTTATTTAATTTCATCATTATATCCAAATGTTCTTCATTAGGAGTGCCAAGAATCACTTTCTAGACTTCTGGAACTCTGAATTGTGAGATAATCAGTTACTTTTGGAGTGTTTTTCTATCACCGCCGATTGATAATACTGATGCATTCATCTCTAAACATGAGGACTCTATCGCTCCTCCAATTAAAAGAAAACTCCTCTTATTACTATAGAAAATGACCAAAACATTAAAACATGTCATTGATGAAATGAAAAATATTAACAAATCTAACAAAACAGAAAAAAAACATTTGGCTTTAATCTTGTAATCTCCCATCCCTCCTCAGCAATTTACTGAATAATAAACAAATACATTAACCTTCTAAGCATTTTACTTTTTCTGTAAAGCTATTCCTATGGCAATTTTTTAAGTACAGCTAAAGGTCGCAAAAAGATTTCTCTTTTCTTTCGCAATCTCTTCGAAAAAGCAAGATGCTTCTAATCCTTCCCCCTTTTAAGACGCGAATGGTTCGCAACATCCCCATGGAGAGGGTTTTTTTTTTATTACAGATGGCGGTGACATTGTCCCAAACTGGGTGATTACCCGTTCACAGCATTTCAGTGACCTTAAGCAAATTTTGTGTGAAAGGTTGTTACTTCGTTTGAGGTTCAGACGCGTCCACTTGAAAATTGTTCACGCGATCCAATGAATCTCTACAAATGTGTACGAAAAGCGTATCATTATATACGGTCATTAGATTTTTGAAATAAAAACTGAGCCTTCTCAATTCAAATATATTTTTAATTTAAAATAACATAATTAAGAATTTTCATGTTTTTAATTCATGTAAATTTTAATCCTTAAGATTATGCATTTCTGTGGAATGAATGTTTTCTGTGCAAGCCTTAAATTTTCCTTGCATAGTGCACTCACTTCAGAAGAACTTATACTAAGCAAAAATGTCCTCTTTACATTAGTATTTGTGAAAAGGCAACGTAGTACACATTCAAACAATAGTTTTAAATTTTAACGGAGATATATTCCTTTTCGAAAAAAATATACAAAAATATTTTTAACCTCCTTCTTTACGTCTCATTTTTCATCTTTCGGTTTGTTTATTGTTTTATCTTTTAAATACATATTCGCATTTATCTTTATGCGAAAAATTGTCATCAATAACTCCATCTTTCAATCAGTTAATACAAATTCGATTGTGAGAGAAACATTTTCAATTTTATTTTGTATTTTAAAACACCACACTTAAAACAATTTAGTTCAGTGAAGCTAGTAGATAATTACTCAACGTATTCCTAACGTATTTTTTAATAAGTTTAACTTTTTGAAATGTTTCCTTAATCCCAGGATTAAAGCACAAAAAAATTGTAAGTTTATTCTTAAGTATTAATGATACCATTTCATCATCACGTATCGTTTTATATTGCAAGAAAACCTGAAATTATATTATGTTTAATTTTTGGATAGATTTATAAAAAAAGATGCCTAGAATTGGAGAAATCAGAAAATGAATTTTGATGCATGGTTTCGAAAGAATGTTTTCGTAAGTGTAGGGTATTTTTCCAAATTTCAAAATTATGACTTTTGCAAATTATATAATTGCAAAATGCGCTCAATCGAAGGTAAAAAAATTTGAATTTAAAATTATAAAATTCCTAATATTACCAACAATGTTATATTTTTAATAATCTCTGAATGCATCATGTTATTACTTTATTAGGTTGATTCTTTATTTAATATTAGGTATAATATAACAAACAAATTTCGAACCCAATTTTAATATAATTATTTTAAACATTTTTGTAGATATGCTCATATTTTTTGCTTACCGACATCTAAGTATCTCAACTTTGCTTCCATGTAAAAATTTTATTGTATTCACTAAATTTCTCAGCATGTCTTACTGATCACATGCTGAGTTTTCAATCTAATTGTACAAGACTTAAGGGATATATGAAAACTTCCTAGCTATGTAATATGTTAAAAATTTCTGGCGTTGCAATACATTAAAATTTGAAGTTATATTTTAAATATTCATATTAATGTAAGATTTTATGGTAAATGATTTTTTTAACTGCGTATTTACGATACATAAATATTTTTTTCGTTAATTCGAATAATAATCTTCAGTGCAGCTTATATAAAATTCCCAGTTTTGGTTGAGATTACGAAAAATGTCCGGATTTTAAATTTAGTTATCCTCTAGAAGAAGATAAATTATAAGGGACTTTATACGTATCCAAAATTTTTAAATTTGAATTTTTAAATAATTAGTAATCAAAAATATCTGTACAAATATACAATTGATATTCGTGCATATAAACAAATATAAATGTGTGCGGACGCTTTTAATTACTAATTATTTGAAAATTCAATTTCGAAACTTATGAATTTGAGAGAAATCCCTCATTCATTTTTTTGAGGGAAACTATAGTTCAGTCGTTTAAATTCGAAAGAATTTCAGAACTTAATATTATAAAACTAGGGATCGTCTAGCTGCTCTGGCTTTGAAATTATGAAAAAAACTAATAGAATTTTAAACAGATAAACTAATAAACTAAAAGTTTGTTTTTTAGTTCTTACTTTAATTAATGCAAAAGAAAATCTTAAGTATTGCGGTACAGAAGCTTAAGAATTATTCTCTTGTAATAACTAAAAAACTTAAACTGCTTCTGATTTTCAAAAATTTAAAAACAATTATAAATTTTTGACACTTTATAATGAAATAATTATTATTTTAAAAACTGAAAGTAGTAATTAAAGTAACGCAAATGAAACAAAATAATATATTCATTTTTTTCTTGCATTCTTTGAATTTAAAAATAGATATTTTACAGATATACTAAACGATATATTTAGAGATTTATATCAAGTGTTATAAAAACTTAATTCTATTTTATAATTTTAATGTGAGTGAAAAAAAAACATGAGTTTTTAGAAAGCAAAGAAAACATAGAAAAAGTAATTTGTTCAACATGATGAAATAGTAGATTTCCCTCTCCAACCATATTTGTTTGAGCTTAAGTTAAAAAAAATGTGATTAAAATCTATTTTATTAATGTGATGGAACTTCAGTGTGGCTTTTGGATTGGTTTAAATAAATTATTATACAGCGAAAGCCAGGTCAAAGAATGTATTTAATTCAAACCCAATTAATTCTCAAACCAAGCTGACATACAGACACTTGCTGGGGAGTAAAGAAAATCTTACCTTTCCCCTCCTGAAGGAATGTCTCAAACTTAAGGGCAAGAGTGAGATTCCTAAATGAGCCATAAAATTTTCTGTAAACGTTCATTGTGTATCCGAAACCTTACCCAATTGTAAGACAAAATATTAAGTCTTGAAAAGAAAGGAAAAGGAATTTCGAAAAAACACTCAAACGAACTTGATGTAATCCTTTGAAGGTGAAACCTTACGTATTTACCACTTTCAGTGAGTTCACCGCCACATGGAAAAACACGTTTGGAACGCTTTTGAAGTATATTGAACAGGACTAGATAACACGTGCATAATACTTAGAGGGTTAAAAACAAATTGAAGATGAACAAAAAAAAAACCTTTTTAATTTCCTTCCCAAACTATTCTTAAAATTGTTATTGGAGGACTTCTCTCCATATTACGAGTATTATACAAACGGCATTATCCAAGAACCCTTAATGTGGGACGCACCTCCAGGATACCCAGCTATCCTTCTATATTTTGGCCCTCTTTCTTGTCAACCCATCTCTTTTTTCACGTTTGACCTCGGTTAAATCTTGTTTTGGCTCAGAAAAGCCACATCTGGCTCTTTATTCAGGCTCTTTATTCACCTTTACATTCACTCAAGCACTCTAAAACTCTCAAACCAAAACGTAACAACAAAGTTTTGTTTCTATCTCATAATAGTTCTCTCTAATAATAACTTTTCCAGTCCTTTGTTGAATAACCCGAAAATCCCGAAGATAAAAAAAATTAGCATATTTAACAAAATGTCACAGTAGAGCCTCCCTCAGTCAAATGAAAGAGATAATCTCTCCCTCTCTCTTTACATAAACGTGTAGTACTAGGTAAATGCTATAACTAAGAATCTTTCTAACATTTTTTTCTAAATTTTGTTCTCAAGCACGATGTGCGAAGTGTGACAAAAGCAATCACATTTGAGAATGAAAAAACCCTAAATCAATTTCAGTTAAATGTTGCGACTTCTTGGGACCCCATACAACTAGTTTCAATTTAGTTCCAAAAATTAATGTTTTTTTTTTTAATCCCTTCGACTTTTCCTCAATCAACGCTTGGGAACAGAGTAGAACGAAATCAAACACAAAAACATTCCAAATCGGAAGACATTCCCACTCCCCAATCTGAAAAAAGAAATACTAACAATTCGAGCTCTCTTCTAATGCATGATCTGAAGGAACTTAAATTATTTCAATTAATCAAAGTTAAGGAAACTTTCACCATAATCAAAGAACTATCAACTATTTCCACCTAAAGCGATCTAGGTATATTAGACCAAATAAAAATGTCAATCAATTTACTCTCTCAAATGTGAAACATTTAGTTCGAATAAAAATACTTTCCACTCAAGTTTTCGCTAACCCAAAAACGAAGAAACAAACAAGCTTATTCACAGATAGCTAAATTCTTGGCCCACTCTTGTCTATCGCATACTCTTAAGTCGCAATTCAAGCAGGCCCAAGAGTTTCGACTTACTTCACCTGTACTTTTTTTCTTCTCCAGGAGCAATTTCTAATTTTTCACATTAAATCTTTGAATATATTCTCAACTATATAAACGTTATTATACAAGCAGTATTCCATTTTAACTGGCACACATGAATATGAATTGAATTTTTAGAATAAACTAATAGTAGGTGTTTTAAGAAGTATAAAGTTTGACACATTTTATATCACTTTCTTAAATAAAATATTTGTAAATATATAAAGCGTTCATGATTAGGTGTTAACTTAATAATCTAAAAACGGAGGACATTTAATTTGATTTTTTTTCCTCTAAGATGTGTATTAATTAGTCTCTTGAGTGTTAAGATTACCATTTATGCTAAATAAAAAAATGAAACGGTTTAAAATGAAATTTTTTTTAATTATTGATATTTGTTTCTAATTTTAAGTCGATTTTTTAAAATTAGATGTTCATTTCAAGGATTTAGGCTTTAAGAAACACTTTTCATTTTCAGAAAATAATACAGTTGTCCTTACCTTAGAAATAATAAGAAACAATTATCAAAAAATTTATTAACTTCACTAAACTGATAACAATCTAGCTCTGAAACTCGCTTATTTAGTAGACTGATTTTATTTTAGATTTAAAGTTTCAACTATTTTGTATAAAAAAATTTACTACTTTACTTTAGACGGTAACTAGATTAAGGAAAACCAATCTTGAAGACACTCCTCTTTATTTAAAATTTCATTTACAGTTGATTCCCGAAAAAAAAGAGTTAAAAACTAATTCTTTCTGAATGTGATTACTAGATTTTTGTTACGACTTTTATTACGTTCAGACAATGCAACATTTAACATAGTTTTTTTATTCGAATTCACTATTAATCAACGCCGCAACTATACAAATGTTTGAAATCAAAAGTGCTTCAATTTATAAAGGAATGTTTATTCATAAAATTTTAGCGACGAATTTATTTACAAAAAATTTCTCCAATAGTATTAGTAGTATTACACCATACAAAACCTTCAATTTCAACCTACATTATATTCTTGTTGTGATTTTCATTGGCGAAATTTGGTTCACACTGCAATGCTTGAAGAAAAACGGATATACCACATCATTAATATATCACTTATGCATAGGCTTTCCGAAGTATTAAAAATAACAGAATTTAGTTCTACTATTTTATATTTTCCCTTCATTTTGGATTTCCGCGCTACAGTGGGTCTAATTCATGTAAAATATGATGTGGTTCTAAGTTCTCTCGTTGGCGTGGAGTGGTAATTTGTGAATGCACAGGGAAGGGAGTATTTACCTCGTCACTTGACAAAGGATACAATGTACCAGGTCTGTCAACGTTAGCCCTTGAGTTTCTTCAAAGAACGACTTTCACAAACAATCAATAAATGAAAATATCAATTTTATATTTATATTCGTGTAAGAAGTTAATTGAAATTTGATATTAGGAAACTAAAATAACCCATTTTACTTATTGTCGTGATTAAGAAGAAATCGCGATATTGCAAAAGATTTCTTTTACTAGAAATAAAAAGAGTTAGTTCATATGTATTATTTTCCAGAAAAATACATATTCATAGAATTTTGTAACGTCATTTGAATTTGAAATTGTATCCTTCAAAAGTCAAGAGAGTACTCTAAAAAGTATAATATTATACAAAATATGAATATTGTACGGAAATATTTTCAATGCTTTAAGTACATTTTTAAATACATTAGGATATCAAAACACATAAGAATGAACTCCTTTCATATTTCTTAGTGAATGGGTCTGAATGCGTTGATAAACATTTTTACTTGTTCATATTTCAGTATTTCTAAAAAGAAATGTATATTTATCTTACAAAAATTATTGCTATTTCACACATTTTGATCATTTTTACAACATGAAACATTTTGTACAACCCAGTGTTGTGTATTAAAAATATTAACCATTCTCTAATACAGAAAAAAGAAAAAATAATATTTCCTCGTAATAGAGTATTATTATTTTCAAGAAAAACATCGAGCATCTTCTTGTCATCGAAAAAGATAACTAAGGGCTTGAGGGGATGCAGCAGGATGTAATCTGTAGGAATGACCGCTACGTTTACACACGTGCTACGTCATCATCATCATCGAAATTCTTTTTCTCTTGCTCTTTCTGCCCCCAAGGTAATGAGAATACTTACTCCAGCTTAATGCATAGGTTGCAAATGAGATTTCATCTGGAGAAATTACAGGAAACTTTCTAACATTTTAACAAAAATATTTTTTTTGGAAGAAGTCTCGAAAGGAAAGAAATTTAGCAATTTTTTTTAAAAAAAATATTTGAGTAAATATAGAGTTTGTAAATGGCCTACATAGTTGAAGTTAACTTTAAATGAGTACTAATTCCACGAATTACAGAGACAATTGATATAAGCTTGTGACTGGACTATTCGCGGTTTCTCTTCACTAACCTTGGGGACTTTCAATTGAGATTGATAGCTTTTGCTAAGCAACCTTTGACCATCCAAAAATGAAACGTGAATATGTAGATAGAAAGCAGGTAGAAATGAAGTGAAGCGGGAGAGTTAGGAAACATATAAACTCCGACTAAAAGTCGTGATAGAGAAGCTGAAGGAGAAGATATAGAGAGGTTGAAGGAGAGGTTGAAGTGGCTTGATTCAAGAGATTTAGTTATTCCAGTTTTCAACAATTGATCCAAAGTCTGAGTTGCAGTCGAGGAAGGATGAGTGGTAAGAATCTGTTAGATTATTATTGGTGGGTTGATTTGAGGTAGTAAAATCCTTCCATGGGAGAGCATTAATAATTGTTGTTATATTAACTAGAAGTTAATTTATTCTGTAATTATTATTCTAGTGTCTCTTTGATTGACTAATTAAGTCTTAGTGTTTAATAATTGAATTTAGCTATGACATAAGAGGTAGCCCGGAGCGGGCAGGCGTTACAAGCTTCAGGAAGAGATGAACATTGCATGGGTGATTTAATGTGAATGTGGACATAAAAGCCAAGTGGTCATGGTCGCAGTGGTTGTTTCTGTCGAGGAGTGGATTCAAGTCGTAATGCTCATAAGGACCCACCTTGAAGTGGAGCGAATCAATATAAGCTACGGTTGATGTCTCAAGTCTTGCTGTTGGCATTGTGTGGAAATGTGGAGAGAGAGGTTCTAACCCAGGCGCCAGCCTCGTCGCTTGACCGCGTCTCAAAATGACAATGCCTATTTCCAATAACTCCCGAGTTCTTTCAAAGTATGACATTAATAAATAATCCTTAAAAATAATGATACTAACTGCAAATTTTAATTTAACCAACTCCAATCACGTAGTAGAAAAACGGGAGTTGTTCCTTGTGAAATCCAATTGATTTCGGGTTCATAGGAACTTGATTGGTTTTAGGCAAGTTATTAGTTTAGGAGACATTCTTGTATCTTTCTTTGTCACAACTGAGAAATGGAGTAACTGTATTTTGCTATACATGTTTATTACGGGGTGAATTATAAAAGTATAAGACGAGAATTAGAATTGAAGCTTTAAGCATTGTCAGCGATATGCTATGCATCATTTTTAAATTGCAAGTCTTGTAACACACTTGTTAGTTATAAAAAGAAAATGTTGGCGTTATTTTATAATTTTCTTTAAAATGTTACGTCAAATATTACATATTTAAAAAAGAATATGTTGCGTTGGAAATTTTATAAATTTTGCTGAAATTTCAAAAGTTATTGCTTTGAGGAACCCGTTTATTCAGAATATATATTTGAGTAATATTGATACATAGCTATTTTAAATTGTTTTCGTAAAATATTTATATTGATTTATGTAGTTCTTAGATATTCGAACATATTTTTCTTTTTCATATTCGCTGACTTCCGACTGATATCAGTCATGATAGCAAAAAACAATAAAAAAAAAAATCCAGAAGATGTTTTAATATAAACATAAATTGAGATGAAAGAAAGTATATATCCTATTCGGATTTTCAATGTTAAAGCATTGTGATCCCTATTCCATAAATTAAACTCTGTACAAGCATAAGCCTCAGTTTCTAGCTAAGATGGTTTATTGAGTTTTTTTACTGAGATTTCCTCATTCTTTCTTCTCAAAGTTGTATTAGTTGGATTTCTGCCAGAACTCCCCTCTTAAATCCTGTTTCCAATAAATTAGTATGTAGAAAGCAAAAAGAAAGTTTTTTGGAGTCATCTATTTGTTACAATCTCGTCCTTAAACCCCTATTTCACACATTGCACGCATCTTTAATACAGCTCAAAGTACGAACAGTCCCCATTAGAGAAACTGTTTATTTCTGGGCCCTCTTGAAGTAATATCCGAGAAAAAAAGAGCGATGATAAATCTCGATGTTATCTAATGACAGCTTAGTTTGTGGCCCAATTGTTAATTAAGTTGCCTTCAATCTCTTTAATTACCGGTTTAGCCAGACCAATTATTATATGTATATTGCATTGGAAATAAACAGTGATTATTTTGAATTATTGCTTATAGTAAATGCTTTAAAATGTGAGACAATTCTCGAAATAAAAATATAGCATGTGAAGAGTTTTTAAAATATAAACATGAATGTAATTATTATTTTATTGTAATAGCTTATAAAATGTTTTTAAATGTAATGTGTAGCTGTCAAAATGACACAAAAACGAGAACTTTCTGTGACCCAGTTACTTACAACTGCGATAAAATATCACCTCAAAATTATAAATGAAACGTTATCCATTTCGATGGGTTGCATTTTACTAGATATAAAACCAATTCTGTTAATGCCCATTTTCACATAATATGTAAATATTATAGTATGAAAATGATTGCAGCATCTGATTAATCAGATTAATTTCTGACGAAAGAAATTTTAATATTTTATTAATTAAAGCCTATCATGTTTATTCAAAGTAATTGAAACATTGAATGTTGTGTAAACGTTTTTAAAAAACTATAAAAGACACTTCTGACCATATATAACTTTTTAATAGAATTACATTAATCATATTTTCCTGTCTCTTTAATCCTGTTTCCAATAAATGAGTATGTAGAATTAGTATAAATTAGTATAAGTTTTACCAACTTATTTAAAAAAAACTGTACATATCTAACGTAAGTACCATATGAATTAGACAGGCTCTTGAAAAGACATTTTTGAAGGGTTTCCATCAGTTGTTCTTATCTTTAAGACTTTAAAGATATTTTTCTATATTGAAATTTAATAATTATTTTATTGTTTTTGGCACTCTTTCTCTCTCTCTCTCTCTCTTTATATATATATATATATATACTCCATGAAATGATTCTTCAAAAATATCTATTAATTATTGGAATTTTATATTTATATTTAAAAGAATATATTCTTGTTCATTTAGTATCAAATGTTTTTGAAGAGGGTGCAGCAACATTTACCATAAAATGGGGTTTAATGCGTGCAATGAAAAAAATATCTATGAAACACTCCATTATTTAACTATTTTCTTTTTTATTTCCTATGAAACGAAAATAATGGAGAATAATTGTAACACCTTGCAGAAATCATTGAGTACAGTATAAATTAATGCAAGTATAGCCTGTTGAGAGCGTGAGTCCAAAAAAACTAGAGTAATGTGTGATGGCTTGATAAATAAACTGAAAAATTTAAGATGTATTTTTTATAATGATTAAAAAGCAAAGTTCATAAAAGGAAACAAAAAGGAAGAATGTTTTGATAAATTTACTAACCAAAAATGTGACACGAATAAAATTTCAATTAGAGAAATTAGAAAAACAAATGTTGTTTGTATTATTTACTTCGAAACACTTGTGCTCAGATTGATTTACATAGTTCATGTCTTATTAAAAGTCATTAAATTGATTATGATATTTAGTTTTAAGGCAATGGGCATCTATCCATAATATTGTAATGAAGTTGTAAGACTATTTAAAGCTTCTTACTTTTCTGCCGTATCGTACAAACACTTAAAAACGTTTTTTTTTGTTGTTGTTTACTTAGAAAATATCTCTGGTTTCAACATAATTTCATAACTCTACTCAACTATTATAAATACTCCTAATGTGATGGAAACATATCAGAGAGAATACTAAAAAGACAAAAATGAACCAAAGCCAATTATCTCATTGACGCAGATTTTCTTCAGTTGTGTATAAAGCGAAAATTGAATGTGAATAAAAAAAAAGTCACAATTTCTTTTCAAAAGTGCACAAACTGGCAATGAGAGAATAAAAAGTCTTTGTTGAAAATTTAAAAAATCTAACTTTCTTTTCATTTATTTTCTTTCGTAAAATAGTTGAAAACTTTTTTTGTGTGTGTTTTTACAAAAATATCTGGTGTTTAATATCCTTCTCTTCTAAGCTTTCAAAATGAATTTCTCGAATATTTATCCAAGCAGATATAATGAGATTTTTCAAAATGAGATTTTCTTCGTTTTTAATAAAAAAAAGGAATTATTTTCGTGTTACGCAGCTTTTATTAAAGTATATATGCGAGTAGTTGTAAAGTGAAAAGCTTTAAAGCGTCTTAGGAAATGATTTCAACTAAACTTTTCAATTCAATAAAAGATTTCAATCGAGCAAAACTATTTCAGTCGAGCCTATCTTTCATATTGTAATGAAATTAAATTGCTAAAAGACATTAAAACTTTTAAAATAAAAAAAATACTAAAGTACTTTTACTTTTATAACGAAATTTTCTTTGAAACACATGAAAAGTTATATTCAGCGATTATATATCATACATAAACAACCATAGCCAGTTAAATGAATATAAGCTTATTTCCTCCTTCTGCTTAATAAAGTAAATTTATTATGAATGTTTGGATAAAAATAAGAAATAAAGGTAAAATATTCTGAAAAAAAAAAAACTAACCCAAATTTTTACATGCTATATTTATTTGGCAAATACAAATTTTGAATTTAGGGAATAGGTGATATCAGAAGAAAAATTGTAATGAAATGCTTGTTACTTGAGAGAATGTTTATTATTCTAATAAAACTTTTCTCTTGAAATAAATATAATTTTTATTAACTTCTATATAATATGATATATG
>BMAW01027509.1:0-16569 GCA_019974015.1 Nephila pilipes | reverse complement strand
TTTAGTTTAAAAATTTAATCAAGAGTTTGCTTTCATTTTCTTTAGAATTGCGGTGGATTCTAAAGAAATATTTATTTATAAGAACTAAACTCAGTTTTTAATCACCTGAATATTTCATTTCCAAGGCTATGAATTTAATTTAAGATTAATATTAAAATATTAAGTAATGGGGAATTCATTTACGATGAATATTTCCAACTTAAATGGTTTCTGTTGCGGAATAATAAAATTATATTAAGAAAAAGTATTAAAAATTAAAAAAAGTTTATGAGAACTACATTTTTCTGTTAAATTTCATAAATACATTTTATTATAATAGTAATATTGAGTTAATGAAGAAATATTTTTTATGCTAAAATCAGTATTTATTTTTAAAAGAAAGTATTGTAAGGAAGATTCCACATTATAAAAAAAGAAATGAATCCAATCTTCAAATTAAATTCATCATATCTAATAAAGAAGACACTTGGCTTCCTCTCCGTTCGGCTCTAACACGTATATTTCTATCAACTATAAAGAAAAACAAAATTGGTATAAATTTATTTTCATAAACTGTCCTGTCAATCCAAGAAAGTAAAAAATCTGTCTATTATTTCTAACCAAAATATTTAGTCACTGACCAGGGATTCTAGATTTCTTCAGAAATCTTGATAATTATATCAAGATTTCTGACATCACTGACAGCATATATCCTCTTATATCCTTTTAGGTAATAATTCTTTTCTGTAATAACAGGATCTGAATCTAAGACAATTCAGCAGGGGTACGGGGACTCGATACCACAAAAATTGATTTCTTTATTTTTATTTAGAAATATTCTCAGAAATATTATCTTTCGATTGATGTATTACTTGTGTAATCAAAAAAATGTGACTTGACCTCGACCCTTTTTTAGAGATGTGAGTAATTTTATGTTATTTTTTTATCAATACTTTTCTGCAATTAATTTTATTTCGTTTTAAACATAACTATAACATTTTAGAGTTCTTTTTCTGTGACTGCAACTTTCATTACAAGCGATTTGTTGTTGATATTTCGTGTTTTGATTGTAGTGTCGATATGGAGCTATTTATAAACACTTTTGTTTTGAGAAAAAAAAAAGTTTGACGTTTTATATTGAGAAAAAAAAATAGTTTTTACCAAAACTTTCATTCATTATTTTTTTTTTTGTTGTTGTTTATTTTTTTGAGAATTGAAGATAAAAAATGCCTCGCGTAAAACGGTGTTGTCATTCAAAGCAAATGAACAGTAAACGTAGGTGTAGTGATGCTAATAATAAAGCTGATTTTACATAAGAAAAATGTTCTGTTCCTCCTATCAGAAATGAACAGTTATTAAATGTTGAAAAGACTGATTGTTCCAATACTGGAAATTTATTTATATTCTTTCTACAATCCAGTAAACTGTTTTACAAACTGATGTGCCTGGATTGTGGCAAAAAGGTTCTTGTGCTTTTAAAGTTTGTGCTGTAGAAATATCGAATAAAAGGCAAACAAATACAGTTCCGGATATCAATTTATGGATTACACAAATATTCTGCAACATAGAGAAAGGTTATTCAGCCATCAAGAAATTTTGCATGGCCATAAATATCTTGTATTTTTCATCGATTGCTTACAGCAAATTTTCTAAACTTCTTCACAAAGCCTATGGTATTGCTGCGAAGACTATACTAAAAGATGTACATTCTGAAGTACGAAATGCATATGAAGTACCTGCTGATGTCCCATTTGTTGACATAAGTGTTTCTTTCTATAGTATTTGGATGACAAGAGGCCATACATCTTTAATTGGTATTGGTTGTGTCATCGATATACTCACTGGCTATGTCATTGACTTTGAAGTTATGTGCAAAGTATGTCAACATTGTTCCATAGCAAAAAGAGAACTTGGAAAGTCAAGTGCAGAATATGATATGTTGAGTGAAGGGTATAAGAAGTAGTGTGATTTCAATCACACCGGTTCATCGGTTCGATGAAAATGGAGGCAGTATTGATACTGTGGGAAATATCGCAATCATTGAGATTTCGACATTCTACATTATTGGCTGACGAAGATTGTAAAATTTTCAATTACTTATCTGAAAGAAATATATATGGGGATAATGTCAAAATAAAAGAAGAGGAATGCATAAACCATATGAGTAAAAGGTTAGGTACTGCTTTACGGAATGCTGTGAAGAATCGAGAGCTCGAGGCATCTCATTAGGTAGGAAAGGTTATGCAACTTTGAAAGAAACTACCATAAAGGAATTAACTATCAGAAGTCCATATTAAAAAGAAGAAGTGTCAAGAAGACACAAAAAGCTATGTGCATACCTTTTGGAAAATGCATGCATGAACTTGGTGTAATTCTGGAATAGCGAAACATTTTTTTTAGAATGAAACAACAAATATCAGTGTGCACGTAAACTATTAAAGAAAGTAGTTTTAAAAAGAGAAGCATTAATGATAAAAAAGGAAGGTGATATATATAGACCATGATACAGGATTAAATCTGAATCAGAATTTTTTTTCATTTTAAAATGTGCATGTATTAAATTTAAATTAAGGCAATATAATTTTTTTCATAATTTGTGTTTTTATCCATTATATATTTTCATATAAGTATAATATTGGTGATATATGAAGTACAAAATTTTAAAAATGGTTGTATTTATTAATATTTTACATATTCCTTCATTTTTCATGTTCGCCAATTGTAATTAATACCCTGAAAAATATTATCAGTTATTAAAAATATCTCATGAAATTTTGTCTAAAGGCTATTATTTCAACAAAAAAAAAAAAAAACATATAGCTTATGATATAAAAGGGTATTTAAAGTTAATTGAAGCATATAATATTTATTTTTTCAGAGTTATAAACTTTAAAAGGGTTTTTCTCAGTTTGTGTTTTTTCGATACATCACTGTATTTAAAATGCTACTCCTCCCACAAGTATTAATCAATCACTTTCATTTTTTTCTGTGTGTTATATATAATACATGTAACAAAATTAGGGATCATTTTGCAAAGAAATGTATATATATTTTTTAAAAAAATAATAATGTAAAAGATATCTGTGTTTTTGCTGAATTTTAGCATGCCGACAAACATTTTATTTTTTTTCTCCAAAATTTAATAAATTGTTACAAAATCAATCCTTAATTTTTTTTAAATTATCCTTGAGAATATTACAAAAAAATTTCATAGTGAAAAAGTAATAAATAAAAGAGGAGTAGGGTTTTGAAAATTTTCAATTTTTTTTTTAAAAAAATTAAATTTTTAAAACTGTCATAGCAATTTATTCAAATGTTCACATAAAATCATTTTCTTAAATAAAAAAAACTTCATACGGTGCTAAAGCCAATTTTTAAATGCATTAATAAAAAAAATGGTTCTTCAAGGGTACCTGAGTTCCCTTAACTCAACGAAGATACAATTTGGTGCAAAAAATTTATTTTAATTTGTTTGATTTTATTTTACTTTGAAGCTAATTAGTGATAATTAATTGAAATTAGAATTTAAAAGAATTATTATGATTATATATACAGTAACAGGGTTGATCGTGTTTCAAAAGCAAGAAACGTCTTCGTAATTAAAAAGGAGGTTCTTTCCGAGTAAACATCAAAATTTATTCAAAACAGATTTATCAGATACATCATATTTCTTTCTAAAACAGGAACAATTAACGCACACATGTAAACCTATACAAATGCAAAGTTAGCCCAAACACAATATCGCATTAGCACAAAAGAATCTACACACACACTCTACAAGTTAAAGCTACGGTTAGAGGCTCATTTACATGTTTTGCAAAGGTCTTCGAGGCTTTACTTGCTCGTTGAATTTTTTGATATCTTACGGAAATTATTGAATCATTTGCTACCCACGAACAAAACGAGAATAGAAAAATCTAGGGAAATAAATCTGTATTTTACTTTGACAGAACGCCAGAATGATTTTCATCGCAAAACGATTTTTAAGCAATTTTAATACATTTGATAGCTCTATTTTTGTTATTATTCTTGAACATCGAGAACTGAATTTCCAATTTTATTTTGAAAGCTTATAAGAATGCCTAGTTTTCAAATTTCTTTTTATTTATATTCAATTCTTAAGGATTATTGTAAAAGTACATCTAACTGAAAGACGAAAAATAAACACTTTTCGCATTAAATTAAAGGATTTTCCTTAATTTCAACCTAATGCGGACAAGCGAACTTAAGAGGAAAATTAATTTTAAGTTTATGGCATCCTTGACTTGTGTGTTCGTTGACAGATTTAAAAATATGTATTTAAGTTTTTCTCTCGCTCCATAATTAAATTCATTTAACAGTCTCTGAGATAATTAAAACCAAGAGACCTCACGTTAAAATTGACACAGATTTTTATGACATAAAAATTGTAAGAGCAAATGAGCTCATTTATTTAACTTATTTGACGCTTTTCTACATCAGAAAATTGAATCAAACCTTTTTGGAAAAAGAGAAATGTTCAATCTAAGAAAGGAAAAAAAGAAAATAAATTTTGCATATTCAATTAGTCTCCTTTCACTTACATTAGAAAAAGAAATTAAAGAAAAAATAGAATAAATGGTGAAACTTTGTTAAACATTTACCTCACAAATGAAATAACACGTTTGTTTTCTTTTAAAAGAAATTCTAAGGTGAGATCTCGGCAATACTATTTTAATTCATTTTATCAATTATAGCTTAAAGCTCAGAATAATTTTAGTTATTAATCACTCTTTTGCTATAAATATGGCTTATATACACGCTCGCTTATTGTAATGTGCATTGAAGTTTTAAAAAATGGATTCATTGTAACGTATATTTTTAAATAAATTGCTAAAATTTTAATACATTTGCTCTTCAATATCATTTACCTCATCACTTGCATTTAAGGAAAGTAAAGAAAAATCAATAAAAATAACTAAGCTGTTTTAAATATAAATGAAAGACATTCTATACTATATAAATTTCTAAGAAAAGTAAATTAAGTAAAAAAATTAAATTAACAACTAGCAATATTATCGCTTACTTTGATAAATTGAAAAACTATATAAATTAAAATTTAAAGGAAAGCAAAAGTATATATATAATGTTGTAACAGGTTTTTGAATGTTAGACTAGAATTTTCCAGAATTATTTACGAAGAACTATCACCATCAAATAAACAGAGCATAATTAAATAAATAAAAAAAAGGATACACTTAAACAGAAATCAAAGCAAAAAAATTCATTCTATAATTTAAGAAAGAGAAAACTAATCTAATCCATAGAAATGAAGAATATCAAAACATAATTCAACTAAAACACCAAAAAATATTATAAAAAGTATCAAATATGCGGCAATATAAAATAAACTTATGCAATATTAACAACTAATGAAGGCATTCAGCAAACATGGCAAACAAATTACCAGCTATAAACACGAATTCATAAGACAAAAGATAATAGTACCATCTACCAAACAATGCCCAAACTAAATGAAATATAAGTACAAATGTTCCAAAAGAAAAAAAAAATTTTTTTAAAGAAAAGATTTAAAAAATTAAAAAAAAAAAAAAAAAAAAAAACCTAAAATTTTTAAAAAACATTTAAGAAACAAATATAAAGAATAAAAAAAAAATAAATGAATTGCTCAAAAAATTAAACTAAATGTATTTGAATTTAATTTTTTAATAGTTAATATATAATTTATAGTTGCTTTTGCAAAATATTAATAATACAATCAACTAAAAATATTTAAACCAAAAAAAAAATATTAATCTATTACATAATTTTTATAGTTTATTTCTTGTTAAGAATTACTTAATAATCGGTCTTTGCACAAGTGATATCGAAAATATTAAAATTAATTCAAAAATGTAAAGGCATATTTACTATTTTGATATTTCTAAGTAAGTTATTATATATGTTTCTATAAGTACTTAAGATTGAATTCGCTCAAAGAAGGGAACTTCAGAGACTCAAATAATCTCTGTTGTCAAATATTTCAATAAGCCTATATTTAATTAATCTTAAGTTAATATCTAAACAAAACCATTTTCATTTGAGTTTATATTAGTTTTAATTAGATTTTAAAAAAAAAGCTCAAATTTTCTTTTTAAAATTATTTTGAAAAATTATAAGGTTGTTAAAATATTTATGTAAAATAAATTTTTATCGTCTATAAAATTATTTTCATTGAAATGTAAATAAATATATTGGCAAGAGAATTACTAGCAGGACCGCCCTACGATTATAACTTTAATTTGTTTATATTTCTTATCATTATAACGAATAAAATTTTCTTTAATAAAGAATTTTAATTTTCCAGAAAAGCTGTAGTACAATTAATTTTGAATTCTTTACAATTTATCAAGTTAACATTAATTAAATCCTATATCATCTATAGAATTAAATAAGCCTTCAAATTGTAAATTACAAAACGAGTGAATCTCTATCTTGTGCATAATTAACAATTTCATAACTAATTTAAATAATAGCGTTCTTACTAAAACTATTTACAGTATTTTATAAAACCTATTGCAGGAATTTACCTGCTTTGTTGCGCAAGTATTGAAAACATTAGTTATAGCTCTAAATTTGAAAATTTAGTAAATTCTTTATGAAATTTTGGAGGAAATGTGAGGAAGGAAAATATAAGAGTAAATGTTACAAGAATTATTGTATAGAATTTTTTTTGTATAAAGCTTTAATACTATTAGTTATTTCTCTATATCTCATTTTTATTAACTTTACTAAAATCATTATTATAAAGGAGATATTTATCATTCAGATTGTAACAAATAATTACTAGGATCTTATCAATATAACAAATAATGAATTCATTCTGCAGGTTTAAACCATTACTTCTCTAATCTTAGTGCTATCTTTTTTTCTTATGTGTTAATTATAATTAACAGCCAAATTAGTTAAAATAATTAATATCTTTATTATTTTTACTTAATATACGAGTTATTATTATTGTTATAAAATTAATATTAATATAAGTCCAAAAACATTACCTTTATTCCTTATTTTTCTAAGATTTTTAACAATAATTATAATACCTGATATCACCAAGTTGTTATTCTTGATTTATATATATATATATATATATATATATATATATATATATATATATTATAAAGGCAGCTCAGTAGAAAGATGATGTATATACAAATATAGCAAAATGACGTCAGAGGTAGTGTCAAAGCCCGCAAAAGAATGGAAAGTGCACTTTCAGTGCCAAAGTAGACTAAAAAGAAGGAAAGACACATTTCCAGACATTCCCTGAAATCCTACTACAAGAAATAAACAGGATATGAAATTACAGGTGATAGAATGATAAGCTAACTTGAAGATGGGAGTAGTTTGTCGAGTGTTGCACAAGTGCTTAGAATTGACAAAATTGTAATTTCAAAAGCTTTTGAAGCCTTCCAAATGACTGGATCGTTCGAGGAAAATAATAGCAAGTGGTGACCAGTATACAGCTATGCAGACAAGAATAAAGGCTGGATCCTGAATCGGGCAGCATTGATCAGCAGCTGTGAATGGCAGTTATCACGGTTTACTTGAGCCTAGCATTTGTATAAAGGTGGTCCCTTTTGTCACGTTGTCCTAAGCGTTGCATATCATTAATAGCAGCCCATTACCATTAATAGCATCAGAAACACGTTTACAGGACATCTCCTGAATGCATTCACGTTTTGCTTACTGATGAGGGTCATTTCAGTCTGAGCAACAATTCTCAGCACCAGTTGATATAAAGGGATGTAGATAGACACTTGGTTCTTCCCTATGACATGAGGGAAAGATACCTTTGAGGTAGTCCTGGAGTGTTTGTATGTGAAATCATTATGATGAATGGACGGACAGGATTCCTTATTTTCGACAAGGGTCCTTTACCGGAGATTGTTATTGCGATAAAAAATATCCTTCCACAATTTCATCTGTTCCGTTGTGCTCTTTCTCCAGACTTATTTTTTGTGAATGGCAATGCATGCCCAAATAGGATCCCTGCCATTGAGGATCTTCTAGAAAGTGAGGATATCTGCAAAAAGATTTGACTAGCATGCTGTCTTGATTTAAATTCGAATATGTGTGGGATATTTTGAGTAGACATCAAGCAGCAAGAACTTAACATCCGCTAAAGAGTATTTTTTCAACAAAATTGGGATTACACTGGGTTCAAGAAAAACCTCTCAATAGTAGAATACGGGCTCGTTTGTCTCAGTCGGTTGAAAGTAGTTGTAGTCCTATGTTGAAAAGAGTATTCTGATTCTAAATTTCACATAACTTGATTATTATGATATTATCTACCTTTCCTCTTACAGCTCAATGAGATATCTTCATATTTCTTTATCTTTTAACACATAATTTCTAAAATCGATTATGGGTTAAAAAAGGTGTTTTATCACCTCTAAGGTGTACCATCAAACAATGAGTCAAATAAGTGGCGAGAATGTTTCGACAAAAGTATATGAAAGCTCATAACTTAGTTGCAAAGAACATTTTAAAGGAAGACGTTTACTCTAAAAATAATATAAGGATTTTTAATTTTTTTAAAAACTATATTACGTTTCCGATTTTTAAGAGATTGTGCAGTCATATTTTCTAGACAACCTTGACGCTATATATATTCTGACTAAAATAATTTGTTAACAATTATGAGTTCTTTCAGAGATTCGAAATCTTTCACTTTGCGTAATTTACAATAATATTCCCCTGCAGAAGTGAGTCTAGAAGCGAACTATGAATGCATTTCACCTGAATTCCTCTTTGCGTTCCGAAACTTTCAAAACATGTCTGTTGTACTGGCCCAAACTTCTTCAAAATTAATCCTGAGAAGTTAGAATACTGCCCCAAGACGTCTTCTTTAATGTAAACTAGCACATTTATAACTTTCTCACCCGGTATTTTCAGTAATATCTCCACCTGGTATTCTTCGGAAACTTTTTTATGCTTGAATACTCGTGGCAGGGAATCAAAAAATTTATTCCAAGAATCTATTTTGATTGGTACTGGAATAGTCAAATTCTTTGCTCCTTTAATGTGTTTATCTAGCGTAATCTCACCATCGCTGTTGCTATGTGCACTAGGGATGGTCACTACCAAGTGCGGACTGAAAAATCAGAACCTTAACGTGAAAAAGGCAACATTCGTCAATAAAAGCAAGAAAAGGAGGTTGTGCGTTTTTTGACAGGTACTCATGAAAAAACGATATTGACAGAGCGTTATTGACAGACATTTAGCCATTCTGGAAGCTCCATTAACGTTTGTCAATAATTTGAGCTAGACGATATGTTATGTCTGTGAAAATAGAAATTGAGTATCGAGATGTCATTAAATATTTGTTTTTGAAAGACAATACGCCTACGGAAATCAAAGATGAGTTAAGCACCGTGAACAGGGGCGACGCACCATTATTTACCACAGTGAAATTTTGGGCAGATGTATTTATACGTCATGGTTTTTGCGAGGGATATGATGAGCGTTAGGGACGTTCAGAACTGCAATCACTGAATATAACATCGCTAAAGTTCACCAAATGATGCCATGACTGTCGAAGTAAAGTCAGAAAGATAGCAGAGGCTGTAAATGTGTCCAAAGAATGTTATTATCACATATTGAATGAAGAGTTAGACACGAGAAAGCTATCTGAGCATCGCTATACCACGTTTCTCACATTAGATCTAAAACGTGTTCGAATGAATTTTTCAACGTTCCGTTTAGGCGCAGTTTTGGAGCCGATTGACAACTGTAGATGAAATGTGGATACACCATAATACGCCCAAAACAAAAATACAGTCAAAACAGTGGAGTGCGAAGGGTTGATCAGCTCCAAAAAATGCAAAAACCTGATTTTTTTTGTCTGGGAAAGTGATGGCAACTGGTTTCAGGGATAGTCATGGGGTTATCTAAATCAATTATTTTCAAATTGGAAAGGCTATTACTGGGTCATACTACGCTTCATTACATGATAATCTGAAGACAGAAATTGTGGAAAAACTGCAAAAAAAGGTAAAATGACTGTATCTTTATTAGATAGGAAATTTTTCAAAGCACCAATATTTTAAAATTAACAAGGAAAAAGTAAAGCTTCTATCTCCTTTATTTCTCAATAATAATTAAATCTTTACAATTATGTGGATCATTTTAATTTGCAGCTTTCTGAAATGAAACAAAACAACTTGAATATTTGTAATTTACATCACATTAGGTACATGAAGAGACATTCATACCCAAAATAATTTTTATATAAGTACCTCAGTTGGTTTTTAGTACTAATTAAAATTTTACGATACCCTCGTATTTTATACAATGTAACTGCTAATCTAATAGGATGTTTAAATCTGAAAAATATAATCCATTGTTTAAAATTTGGAAAATATAAGTTTATCTTTAACAGTTTGGCATTAAGGAAATTTTTCGAATTAAATGAGTGAAATAAAAGAGATTCTCAGGTTTGGTAATTAATTTTACTTACATGAGTTGATAATTATTATAAACAACTAAGATTGTTCATTTGTAATATTTTGTTTGATTAAACAATTGTCTAATGAAAAACATTAACATGATGTGTCTTTCATTTTTGATTAAAAATTTTATAAGTTCTTGAGATAAAATATATTTATAATTGAATTGGATATTTCAACGAGAAAGAAGAAGTTTGATTTAGAAAATAATGTTTTTAAATGAATTATTTGATTAAAATGTATTTTTGCTTATTTTGTGCTTTAAAATCCCAAAATGTACTTTTTGAATTTTTTGCATTATTTCTTTAAATTACTCGAAGTATTTACTTTGTGTTCATACTTTTCTTGTTAAATATTTCTTCACAAATCTCCCTTTCAATGTCTGCGTCATAAAAATATACACATTATATAAATTGATGGAAGAAAAGCTATAAGATATTTGCTAAATTATTAGAAATGATGAATGAGTTTGCTTTTCAAAAAAAGAATACTTTAATAAGATCATTTAAAAAGATTTATATATGTTCTTTATTTAAATATAATTTTAGTAAATTGAATATATATTTATCTTACGATAATGTTTTCGATATAAGCTGGAAGATACCGATAACTGAAATTAATGAATTTTCTTATATCATTCGACAGTATTATAGGAAACTTTGTTACACAAGAAATATCTTAAGAGAAACAAATTCATAGTTGTAACAGACATTGAAAATAATGATCCTATTAGATAGTGTTTACATTGAATCTTTATACTTTGAAATGTAAATTTTCAATTTAAATTAAATTGATTTAAAAGAATATTTTTCAGTAAGATAGATCAAACACTAAATTACTTTTTTGAATAAAAACACTAAGTGACTTATTTAGATACAGGTAATAAGTCGCTTCTTAACATTCAAATTTAATTTTAACAAAAAGCCGTCTTAAGAAAGACAAGATTACAAAGTTTATACACGAAGAAATAACATTTTACCACTGAAAAGTTGTAAGTTTTTAACGATAGATTTTTCATTTAAGTAAAAAAAAAATTGTTTTCATCTTAAAAATACACTGCACGAGATGTAGAGTTAGAGGTATGAGAAAATATCTATATACATGCAAGAAGTGGCTATTAAATAACGAGACTGTCGTTAGAAAACATTTTTTTTTTTTAATTTCATACGTAATTACTTTTTTTTCAATATACATGCCTGCTCTAGTCCTACAACTCGCCATGAGAATCTACCATTGTTCGAAAAGTGTTGGAAGTCTTCTTTAGAACGCGTGTGTATTATAAACTCTATAAAAACGTAACTAAATTTAACTTATTATGACATATTTGTTCAATAAATGATGTTGCTTAGTTTAGAGTCGCAAACATTTATTTATTGTAATTAGTTTGATTAACGAGTATTTTTTTGTGAGGAGTCTGAAAAAGGATAAATACAACAACGATGCGTGAATAATTCATTTGTAAAATGAATACTTATTGTAAAGAAGAATCTGTTTCATAAACTGCCAAATTTATTTTAGAAATCTCTCCAGACTAATTAAATTTATTTTTGTCACACTTTAGTGTGGTTGAGAGCTTGAAAGTTTTATTAATAGTCTCATAAAAAATACAATACACTTGTTTTTGTAGACTGCTAAAGAAAACTAAATCACTTTTGTCGACTACTCTAGTGTTAGTGTTGTCATGATATTTTAAAAAATTACTTCTTAAGAAAGAAAAAATTGCAGTTGGAATTAAGCAAATTGATGCTCAAAAAAATTCGAGTCATTCTTTAACAGCAATATCAATATGAAATATTGATATATTTCATATTGATATTGCTATTATATACAGTTTCCCCAAGGTCTAAAATTTTAATCCGACAAAACGTAGTGTTCATGCAACCATGTAAGATGCTTCAAATCGAATCATTTGTGTAGTGAAAATTATAGTTCACATGAAATATTTATTAAACGTCTGAAATGATTGAACTCGGAGAGAAATTTGTCTTTAAAAGGAATGAAAGAGATTCTGGAACGTGAATGGAGCATTTACATAAGTTTGAAGTACATTGAAAGTATTTCACTCTAGGCAAATTCACAAATTTTTACGCTAACCTTAAAGCTTATAGGGTCCTCATCTATCTTAGATATAATATCAATGATAAATTTGAGACAAGGTTTATTTGGGATATAAGATATAGAGTCACCCCTATTAAACATAAATATAGATCATGCTTTACAATCTTGCGTCTGGAATTAATGAGTGTTGTGATTCAGAATTAGACTCTTCTAGAATTAATGAAAGTAGTTATCTAGCACTTACTAAAATTAGGATTCCCCGATATACCATTTAAGTTTTTGATTAATAGAAAATGGGTTTTTAATTATATTAGAAAGACTTCAGAGGCTTTGAAAAAAATTCTACAAATATTTCCAAATGGGTACACTTTTACGAACTTGCAAATCATACAAAAGTGTTAAAATGCTGCATTTCTAAGTTGCTATCTTCTTGGCCTATCTCTGAAAAAAAAATTATAATTAAAAGAAGGAAGAACTGGAAGATCATAATAAAAACTTTCATCATTTCTAAAAATTCAAGGCAAATGGAAAACAAGGAATTACATTTTACCAAAGGACAAAATAACTTTTCACCACCTTTCGAAATTTGTGCAGTTTACTTTGTAGCCACAATTTTAAACACCACAGAAACAGATTCAAAAATGATCTAAGCGGATTCATACCTGGGTATTTTCCAAAGCTGTACACCTGGTGTTAATTAGAAGTTTAAACACCAAAATATTTTACTGGCCTTTAAAAGATTTATCACACGAAGAGACATGTGGAAGACCATATAAGGTGCGAAGAATTTTTGAAGCTGATTACCTAAAATGGAAATAGTATAATATTTTACGAAAATTAACAGGGTCTGGAAATTTGTTTTACTGGAACAGATAATGGGCAGTGTTCGCTGAACTCATGATACTTTCGATGAAAAGCTTCTTAAAGAAGATTCTTGGTAAATCTTATGAAAACAACCAAATGATTCTTACTGAAATAATAGCCATTATTAAAGGAAGGTTATTGACTTACTTGTATTAAGAAAATAACTAACTTATTCCAGTGACATCTTAGCATTTCTTAATCGAAAAAAGAATAAATTCTTAGTCTGCAGTTGCTTATTCAACTAAAATTAAGTCCAGTAAGATAATTTTAATAAAACAAAATTGAGATACGAAGAGTAAATTATAAATCAATTCTGGATACGATCGAGGAAGGGAATAATTGCTGGAATTCCACTCAGCTAATTTTATCATCCCAACTAACGTACCATTTAAGTTCATAACTGAGGATGTTATTTAAATCCTTGACGATAAGTTCCTAAATATCTGTTAAAATATGGACTGATTAAATAACTGTTTTATAGTAGAGACTTCAAAGTTAAGTCATGTGCTGTTCAATAAATTATTTTGGCCTGATGAGAGGACCTGTACAGTTAATCTACAAAATTGAACTTGAGATCTTGGTATTGAAAATAAATTGTACATTCCTCACTTATTTGATTGTTTGCCCTTTATTTTATTCCATTATTTTATCTAATCTAGCTTTATTGTATTTTAGATCTATTCATATTTATATTAAAAAAACATTGCCTATGTTTATCTGTATTATATATATATATATATATATATATATAATGCTAATAATATAAAACCTCAAATAGTAAACATACTTTTTCTGCCCATTTTTCTTATTCTTCTATTTTACTGGAAAGAAATGTTAAACTTAATTGCATTTATTTTCTGAATCATTGCATTTATTTTTCTGTAACTCCTCAGAAATCTACGCCTTGGTTAAATTTGCTCACCATGATTTGAAATGCTGATAATTATTTTCTTATCTGATTATATTTTGAATCCGATTGAAGGTTAGAGAGGCACCAGTCCTCATAATACTAGCAAAATTTAGAAATTCTAGGTCTTAATAATTATGTAATAAATTCGTTGTGTTGACTCTTACAGTTCTTGTGATTATTGAAGAATAAAATTTTTGAATATATATAAAACTGAAATCAAGACTAAACTAATATTAGAATCAAAACTGAATTTGTATTTAGCCAAAAAATTTCAAGTTTTTTAAAAAAAATGTACTTTTTGCTAAGTTAATCGCTGAATACAGTCGAAAATCACATTTATGGTCAAGTGTTAAAAATTAAGAAATGAGTAATGCGAAGTTTTTTGAGAAAAAGATTTTGCCACCATAAAGTCTAACATTTTTTAATAATTAATTACCTTGTCCTTTAATAATATTAGCAAGTGAACGTGTTACCAGGTATTATTGGCGAATGCGCAACTGTAAGTTATGTAGTAGCACAAAATTGTGAAGATTTCAACAAAATCTATGTTTAATGACATCTTTTTATTTATTTTGACACATTTTTCAATTTTTAAGTAATCCTAATTATTACTAATTGTAGCTGGTTTTCTAATTTCATCCAATGATCTAATTCAAGTGATTAATCTCGGAGGAATATCAGTCCATTGTGAAAGTAAGATGAAGAAAGAATGTTTTCAAGCATAAATCGGAATAAGATAATCCAATTCATTACACATAAAAAAATTGCTAAAAGGTGCAATTACGTTAGCTGTAAGAAATTAAGTGCATCAAAATAAATATATCAAAAAACTTGGAAACGTGTATACCAAAATAATTCTGAGGGGGAATTTTATGCTGATTTTGGCTTTTTGAAAAAACGAAATTGTGGACGTAAATGCATAGTTTATTGAGAAAAACCTGTAATACTTAGACATATTCTTTAAAGCAAAAGAGGCACCATAAGATCAGAAGCTTACTACATTGAAGTTTCCAAATCTACATTATTTCAAATTTTGAAAAAAGGGAAATCTATAAAACGTATTTCATGCATCATCAAACAATTTCATACAAGTAAGAATAAGAAAGATTGTGTTGAATTTTATCTGTAAAAAGTACTTTTTGTCGGAATGCTTATGGACGAAATTATTGATAAATTATATTAACACTCAAAATAAAAAAAAAAAATATATGAGTAAAATTTTAATTTATTTTGTTTAATTAATCTGATTTTTTGATAGTAAATATTACGTTCCATATTTATTTTCTTTCTCTAATATTATTGTTATATATGGGAAAATTATATTCATCAACTGCTACTGAAACAACAGAGGGAGTATCGAAATAAATATTAGAATTAAAGCAAGCTATTCGATGAAAACGGAACGGAAGTCTGATTTTTTATTCATTCATTCATTCACTAATTCACTTATTCCCTTTCAATCATTCTGTCTTTCTCTCATTCATTCACTCATTAAATACTACATTCAATCACTCATTTCCAAATTTCATATTCACATAAACATTATTAAAGATGTAGGTACGCATGCAAGACATAAGAACATCATTTCTGAAACTCAGAATTACAAAAATAAATATATTCCAAATGATTCCTTTGTTCACTTTGATTGCGAAATAACTTTTCATATTCAAAGCGAGTTACAATATTGATCAACACCTGCCTTATTTACAATAAATTATAAACGTCTCACTCACTAGATGATATTTAACTATACAAATGTGTATTCTCTTGCATAAGTCAAGAAATTTAGAAACTTTTTCTAAGCAAGATAATTTAGGTCAGCTGATATGTGGATTCGCTAGTTTGTAAAACACATAGGTACCTTTTCGTTTGTTATATGTCAGCCATAAATCACCAAATAATGCAAGTGTTTATCAGTTAGGGCTTATACCTTAAATTTATGAGAAAAATATTTCTAAATAAAGTGATTATTTATTTTATGATATTAAATTGTTTTGTTTTTGAATGTGTTTGTATTACTGATTTGTTGAGTCACCGCCTAAAAGGAAAATAAACGTACATTTGTTGAAATTTCCAGCAAATTCTATCATCAGTAGATTCAAATTTGCCGTATAATTTTTATTTCCGCTCATCATTTAAAGAGAGATGAATTTCTTACGAACACAGAAAAAAGACTAGTTTATATATATATCTGTGTGTGTGTGTACAAGTATAAATAATCGTATAAAAGCAACTAAATTATAATAATTATAGCTTTAAATAGAGTTCCCAGAGTTATTGTTTTATCTA
>BMAW01027503.1:0-15069 GCA_019974015.1 Nephila pilipes | reverse complement strand
ATATATATATATATATATATATATATATATATATATAACATTTTTAGAATAGAAGAATACATAAAATTTCTTAAGAAAATTACTTTGTTTCTATAAATTTTAAAATTATTTAAAAATCGTATTGACATCCCTTCATTAATTGAGATTTATCTCATTATATTTCAAATCATTAATGATCATTTTAATGTTATGCATTTATCATTTTCCCCATTCAAGTATTCCTTTTTAAACCTATTTACATTTTACATGAATGATAATGAAATTTTATTTTCAGTTGCAAAAAAAAATACCTTGCTTTACTAAAACGTTAAAGAACTTTTTCAAAAAGGTAAAACAAAATCGCAAGCAATGGTTTTATCGATAGATAAAATTAGTAAATGTCATTTAAGTAAGAATATAGAGAGAAGAGAGAGTTACTTTTTCCTGTTTTATATACGTATTGAAAAATTTAAATTGAATTAATTTTATCTCAATAAAAAGAAATTCATTACTATTTTTTTCTAAATGCAAAATAACAAAAATATAAAATTACAAACACAACAGATACGATTAAATAACACAAAGCAATTCATATTCATAAGCTATCTCTATTTTCAATTAGATTTCATAAAATTTAAATCCTATATTAGTGGAACAAAATTAAACTTGAATGAACAGTTGATAAAATTACATAATTAAAATATTATTTAAATGTGTGTCAAATATTCGCATTTCATTCCTCGCTGGAGTTTGATTATTTTCATTTTAAGCAATATGTGTGTATTCAGAATTAACTAAATATTCGAAAACACTCCATTATCTTTCAAAAAAAATATTTCAGCTCTTAAACACTCTAAAACAAAAAAAAATCGACGCACGAACAAGGAGTTGTCCAATTATAATGAAATTTCGTATGCAAAGACATTTGGATCGAACTTGCAAATTATTAAAATTTGGTGTCCAATGAATGAATAGAGGGAGCTACAGCGCATACAGATCTCTCTCTAATCGAGCATGTCTGGGATTTTTGTTTCTATCTGACAACTCCTTTATGGTGCGCTTTTTTTTTTATAGAATGTATTTTTCAGTTTATATTAAAATATATAAGTGTGAGGTATATTTGCACTATATATCAGGAAAAGTCCCACGAAATTCAATTCTAAAGCAAGACAAATGATCAGAAAATTCTTAAAACGTCAGTCTGAAGTGAAAACAAAAAATAAAAATACATAATTATTTTAAATTAAGGTTAACATTATATATTCATTAAATACGCTTCTGCATTTGGTATGAATATTTGAAAATAGTACTTTACTCCGAACATTTAACATAAAATTATTGCATAATTATTTCTGTTTTCTTTTATGTCGCAAATCTTACAGTTTATAAATAACGTATTTCAACGAGCTTAATTACATCCTTGCAAAAACTCTTCGTAGAAGTTTCATTATTAATTTTCTATTCCAGATAAGCTCTTTGATTGCACCATTATTCAAGCTAAATCCATTTAATTCTTTTACGAAGAGTAAATTCTTTTTTATGTAAGACTACATGGAACAATCAATTAACCTTTAATAAATGGACGAACTGAACCTAAAAAATGAGACCATGGAGAAAAAAGCACGATTAAAACTTAAGCACTGATTTGTAATTGATGTAGGTTTCAAGATCACTTTAGAGGTAACAAGTATTCCTTTTGTTTTTTTTTCTTCTTCTGTTTATCTTTGTTTCTAATTCTTATTTATATAAATCCAAAGGTTCGCTAAAATATAATTACTGTGCCATAGTTAATTTAAAATTGTAAAATATAGATATATATCTCTGCACAATGTATTTCAGATTGTTTATATTAAATAAAACAATATTTATAATTATATATATTCCAAAAATATTTTTAGAAGCTAAGAATAAATGTAACTTTTTTCTTAGAAACAGAAAATTTTTCTTAAATATATATATATATATATATATATCATTATATATATTTAATCATTCATTCAGGAACTTACGAGCATTAAAAATTTTTTTAAAAAATTTCGATTACCACCTTGAAAACGAAATCAATAATTCCAATGTAATATACTTAAGAAAAAATATGTTATTCTAGCTATAATACATATTCCTTAATACAATTTACTGAATCCCTGAGATTTGAGGTTTTAACAAAATTACAGTTGTTACTTATTGCGATAAATCAAAGAGCATGTTCTGAAGTCAAAAGATTAGAAACTTTTTTCTTTCGATAGAATTTTACTGATTAACATTAGAGAAAGTAGAAAATTGTGTTGAAAACAGCTGATAGCTCATTGGGGGCTACGAAAGCTAGATATTATAATTTCATAGATTATCATAATTTCTTAAATTTATTCGAAAAAGATGTTGCTTTAAGAAAGAATGGGAAAACTTGTTCAAAATGAGCTACCCAGATTTTCAGATTGTCACAACAGTTATATCTTCGTTAATGCATTACAGAAAATTTTCAATATTTTGTACTATATTCAATCCAATTAGAATACCTTTTTCATAACATTCACGAATTTTAATGAAAATGTTTCTTATTTAAATTTTAAAACAATAATAAATTTATTCTTCACTCTCTCTTTGACAAATTTAATTTTAAAAAATCAAAATTAATTATTTCACTTAAGCGTTTCCAAGATTTCAGAGTGACTGGCCGCTTTGTTGTGGACAGTTCTACTGCTCAGAAATTCGAATAAATGTACGAAAGTCATTCATAAGTCCTTAGAAATTATAAAAGATCATGCTCGTGGTATCGAAAATGGTTTGCTTTTAATAAGCATTATGACTCACTAAACACCTATCTTAGTCTTATTTATCCCTATAAGTTTTCCAGTATATAACGATAAATCCAGGCCTCATCGACGCTAACAAGATGTGGGAGCAATCAAATTATGATTTGACATCTAATGATTACCAAATCAAAGCTTAATTTTGAATAAATGTCAAATTTGTTTCGACTCCGCTAAACAGTTGACAACCTTCGGTAACAACTATTTACCTTAATGAGGCCATCTGTCCACAAATACAAGCATTTTTTGAATATATATATCACCCAAGTATACATATATATATTGTTTTTATTAATTATTTTTTGGTTTTTAATAGGGATTATTTAGATTTAATATTCCATGTATGTTTCATGCGAACCTTGGACAATTGACTGATTGTTTTTAGAATTTAGTGATAGTATTTTGGCAACAGCTGGAAATTGTTGTTCTTCTCATGGAAATATGTTTTATGTTGTAAACAACAATAATATTCTAACTTAGTTTTTATGCTTTTCTAAGTTTTTGTATGATTTGAAATTAAGTATTCATGAGTTCTCAACATATAAATGAATCTTTCATCTAAATTTTGATTACTTTGAAGATTAATTTCCAAAATATTGTTAAGCTTTGAGTGGGTTTTGCACAGCATGTTTGTAATTTTTCTTATACATGGAGTGAATTTTACGTGAAAAACAATTTTAATTTTGAGTTTTTAATAAAATTTGTGTTTTAATTATTTAGCTTTAATTTTTTGGGTTTAATTTTTCTTTTTAAATTTATTTTTAATGTTTGCTTTTATATCATTTTTAATTGTATTTTTTTCATAACTAGTTTTTTAATAATTTTCTTTGTTGTTGGGAATGGTTTGACCAACAATTCTACAATAAACCAGATCAACAGTCTACAGACTGTTACAATTTTAAACATTTTAATTTCCAATTTTCTGGGGTTTATTTTTCAAAAAGTATTGTTTATTTTAATTCCTCTCTTCCTATATTTTTTGATATTTCTAGTTTTCGTATATTTATTTTAATTTGCTCTCTTTTAAATTTGTAATTTTTTAGCTTAATTTGGTTATTGCATTGTGATTCATTTTTCAGTTTGCAATTTTTTTCTTATATTTGTTTTGATTCCTGTCTTCTTCCTTAATGGTTAAATTATGATTTTACATATATTTTTTTAATTTTAATCCATTTATTCTATTTTATAATTTGTATCAATTTTTAAAAAGTATTTGCTCATACGAAAGAAAATAGCATTTGATTATGTACCCTCAAATAATGCAATGAAGAATGAATCACAAAGAATGCTTACTTTCACGCAGTAACTCCTAAAAGGCAAATTTTACGTCTGACTCCAGCATAACAAGCAATACCGTCAAAATAATTTATAACCGCGAGACACACCAGCCTATTGTTCTTCTTAAAAGAGCTATTCACTGTGCTTAGCTCATCAAGAAGAGAACCGCTTAGAGGGATTGATTTAATTAATAAAATAATGTGATGTAACTCCCCCTCAAGGGTAAACTTCGCTTTCCTCTTCTTTTTCTTTAAGTTTGTTAGGTAATTACTGGAGTAAACTGAATTAAGACATTGAATGTTCTTGCTTTTGGGAAAGAAAGGCAGGGAGACCCAAGGGTTAGTTCTTTTCTTCTTAATACGGAGCAGAAGTGTCTTCCATAGTTTGAACTCCCCACTTGGAAACAGATTAATTAATGTGCTTCAGTCAATTCAGGTAACTAGAAAAGAGAAACCAAAAAGTAAAAGCTAATTCATGGTGGAGTAAATCTAATATGAAAATGTCGTAAGGAGTTAATTCTGTGTCAAATCTTACTTTAAAAAAATAATGAAGGATTATGAAAAAATTTAGAAAAATATTTTCTTGATAATATCAATTATTATTATTATTATTATATAAATAAGATGCAAACTTCAAAAATAAAAATGATCGAGCAAAGAAAAATTTATCAATGAATATGTTATTCTTATCATTCTTCAAACGTTAACTAATTTGCTCTAAATATTTATTTTAAACTTTATGCAACATTTACCAAGTCAATTTCTATCTTTGATCTCTTTTTATTGCCAAATGATTTATGGTTTAATCTTTTTTTGTGTGTGCGTGAATTGTTTGCATTTGTTTTCAATTTAACTGTGATAGAATAAAAATTTCTTTATCTTATAATTATTACTGAAACAACTCATTTTGAGGTGAAACGTCATTCATTTCAATAGTATACAAATAAATTATAGTTTATTTAACATTCAATTCAGAAAATATTTCTGTCTTCTATTTTTTTGTTAAATTATCGTATTGTGTATGAATTAATTCATGTATTTGTTTAGTGGTCCTACTAAATGTCCACTAAACAAATTCATATCCTACTAAAATTCTTGGCCTTTTTTTAAGAAGATAAACAGAATTTAAAATCAGTAGATACTTTTTAAACTGTCCTAGATCGTTTAAAATTTTTTGAATGTTTCTATAACGTTCAAAGCATTTAAAGCTAGTGAAGTTTCAGTACACTTTTCATATGTAAATCATTTTTTTTTAAATTATGTATTAACAATATTGTATAAGATACCAACTTTTGATTGATTCTTGATAGAACTTATTTGAACCTTTTAAATGATACTTTATTCCATTAAATTTGATAGTGACGAACTGATTAAAAATTGTTTATTCATTTCTGATCAATTAAAATTATTTTCATTTCAGAAGTTTTTTATATGACTTCGAAATGACATTTTTGTTTTTACTTTTATTTTAAGAAATGATTTTTTATTTTATTAAAAAATTTAGGGACGTTTCAACATATTTTTACTTTTAAGAATATAATAATTGAATTTTTTTTTCATTAAGTTAATTATATGTGTAGAATTTTGTATACGCAACGTGATATTAACTGAACTATGAGACAAAAGTTGTTGATTAAAATTAATTCTTTAAAATTTATTTAAGCAAATTTATACTACAAAAATCCTTTTTTATTTTTATTTTAAATCACTTTTAAAGTATTACTATGGATGCTGAAAAACAATTAACTGATATTCTTCTAAGGAATATTAATAAGAAGTAAACACACATAATTTCAGAGCATAAATCCCTCTTACATACACTATGTATCTATAAAAGTGTCGTATACCTTAATTTTTGGTAAGATTATCTTTGTCTCTGATTTACAGTGAACATTAGAAATTGTATTGTTTTAATAAGATTTCTATGGAGTCAGTGCTTAATGTTTTCATTCAGTTTCATAGCTGTTCTTCATCGAGACACTGAGCAGATGACTGAAGAAGTTAACTACCTCGTGACTGGTTTTCCTACATATCACAAAAAATTTCGATTGGGTTAAGATATAGGCTTTGTGGTGTCCAATTCATATGTATGAAAATGGGTCGTCAAGTTCCCTGAACCAATTCTGTATAATTTGTGTTTGATAGATCCTTGCAATGCTGTCTTAGAATGTGCCAACTCCATCAGGGAAGAAAAATACATTGATAGGATGACGTAGTCATTAATCAAATTTAGGTTATCAAGAAACTTCAATTTGCTATCGAATAATATTGTTGAATACAAATTTGACCTATGAAACAACTCTAAATCACAATACTTCCTCTATTTGCCTACACAGTGGGCTCTGTGCTTGAAGCTTCCATAGCTTTATGAGGATCGCTTCTTACTTTGAGTATTGCAATAGTCTGAATCATGACTCCTAAGACCATATGATAAATTTCCACTTACCAAAAGTTCAATCTTCATTCTTTTTAGCAAATAGTAGCTGCGTATGTGTGTCTTTTTTATTTATCACCAAATCAAATAGCTTTCTTGTGCTTCTACTACTGTTACATTCTGTTTCTCTAAATTCTTGTCACAGTGTAGGTGTTGAAATGCCCTTATGTTCATTGTTTTACATTGCCACGAGTTCAATGGTTGAATCTTTACAACTTATCTCCATTAAACGCTTAATAGATCTTCAGTTCTAAGAATTTAAGCCTTTTTTTATCACATTAGTATGAGATCCTGGCAGTTCATGTCTATTCTTCCAGGAATTAATAATGTCAGGACTCTTCTCAATCCAATTCCAGAGGTTTCAGGGATCTCTTTAATCATTTTCTTTAAACTGATATAGGTCAATAATTTGACCATTTTTAATCACGAAAGCATCTGTTTCTCGCCACGTGGAACATCAAACATTCTTGTTGCAGAAATAATGGACCTTTAAGTACTTCAGCATTATTTAAATGATAAATTAACTGTTGCAACAATAAATCATTGTACAATCAAGCCAATCAAAGATGTGTTTTATCTATTTGTATATTTATTTCCCCCTGTGACTTTTTTTTATTGCCAAGTAGTATATAACTAATCACAATCTTGTAGCCTCTCTATCTTACCACTTCAAGAAGACACATAAAATATTAAAACTCATCAGCAAAAATAGGAATCATTTAGCTTTTTCAAAATATTCTTTATTAATTTTGAACCTTTTCACAAAGAACTTCATAAAGATTATACCAACATCAAACTTTCCTTTACAACGTTTTTATTCTAAACTATTGATCTTTAATTTACTAATTGACAGATTATAGCAACCAACCTTTAAAAATTAAGGTCAGTATTGATACAAATAAAATTGTTACAGTAAATATAAACGTGAATATAAATAGCAAGTAATATGAAAATAACATTAAGAACGGCAATAACATAAATATATTAAGAATAAATTTAACTAGTAATATTTGGAAATATTTGCAATGTCAAATACTGAAACATTCGTGTGTTTGAGTTGCACGAGTTTGAAGAATGGGTCTCTTAGTTTAAAAACAGAGTTTTTTAAAAACAGAAACACTTTTAAAAGCTTTTTGCACCAAAAGATAATTTTTTTTCCAATTCAGAAGCGTTGAAAGAATTCTTAAAAAAATGTCATTTTATTGTGAAAAATAATAATTATTCATTGCAGTCACCAAATAAAGGAATTTATGCCAATAATTTCATAATAATATTTGGATTTCTTAAGTCATGAAACCTTGAAATCTCCAATTTCATGCAATTTCTTTCAATACTTCAAGATGTGCGAGAGGGTATAGTAGAGTTTTAACTATTATTAAAAGAAATTCCAATATATATATATGTGTGTGTGTGTGTGTGTGTGTGTGTGTGTGTGTGTGTGTGTGTGTGTGTGTGTGTGTGTGTGTGTGTGTGTGTGTGTGTGTGTGTCTTTAAAATAATCCCTTGTATTAATTGATGTATGGCTAATGATATATAATGATAAATACAGATCTTATATATAATGACACTACAAAATGATAACGACAAATGAGCACGGTACAATGAAATTTTCATTTGTTTGCAAACGGATGTCATATCTAAACTAACCATTAATTAATGTTAAATTAGTTTTTACGACGTTTAACTGTTGTCATCTCACAGTAGTATCAGCCTCATAGTGTTTGCTTCAGTGACTTTATTTATTGCAAATTTTTAGGTATAATTAAGTTCTTAAATCTTTTGAACAATTTTGAATTAAAATTCAGTAAGAAAGTTTTCAAACTTTTAAGTTTAAAATAATATATTAATTGTGTTAATAACCTAGAGAAAAGTTTCAAAATATTTCTTCTTTTAAATATTTTAATTCTTATTTCTGGTTATATAATAATTTTTAAAACAAAAATTAAACAATTTTTCCATATTTTCGTTTTTAGTTTTAGGGAATTAAAACATGATTTTATTGGAGGAAAATATTACTAATGGCTTTAAATTACTACTATTAATAGTACTTTCTTACAAATAACTTTTTCGTTTAGTTAAAAAATTGATTCCTTTCAAACTGAATGTAATTGAAGTAATTTCGCGATTGTTTTAGAGAAGTAAACTCCTCAAAGTTTTGTAATTAAATTTATTTAAGAAATAAGTAATTCAATAACAATGGTATATCAACACATTTGATAACAAGTCGATGATTAAAAAGTTACATATCTCATGCGATATTATGAGAAAATAACATGTAGAAAACGAACGAGGGTAAACTAATATATTCGTGTTCTTAAGAAATTTGTATGTGTAAAATTCACTCTTAAAATTAATTATTATTTCTTTAAAACTCCTGTTAATTCTCAATTTTTTAATTAAAAATTTGCATTTTAGTATCAAATATGTTTTTGCTGTCATAAATATTAAAATTGAGTAAATGAGACATTTATAAGTAAAACAACCAAAATAAAGTTTTGATTTACTTTATTCATCTGTTCTATATTTCTTTCTTATATGCATAAATATTCTTTTCTTCTATATTGTGGATTATTTATCATGTTTTGAGAAGGAGTTTTAAAATTTTCGAGTGTTAAAATAAAAAAAAAAATTAAGATTTTACATTGCATGTTACTTTTTACGATATCTAAATTCCATTCAACTACCATAATCAACACTTAGTTTTTGAGAGTGTATAGTAACTACATTCCACAAAAAATTACAAGAAATCATGGTTTTAAAGAAAGTATGCAAATATTTACATTGACAATAACGTCAATTATAACATTCATAATTTAAAGCGTAGGAAAAAACACGATAAAATCTTTATATGCAAATTAGCGTTCAAGTATTAGAAAACTGAAAAAAAGTGCAAAAATTGTAATTTTGTAGAAGCATTTTTTTCCCTTTCTCAGCTTTGAAATTCAATTGTTCAGTTTTTCTTTCAAAATATATAATATTTTGTTTCATATATATATATATATATATGAAATACAGTTCCTTACATATTCAATAGATATATTTCCTTCTTTGACCATAGCCCGAATTATTTTATATGTTACCCATTAAAAGAGACATAAAGTAAAGAATGATGAATTAGCTATAATGAAAACTATTCAATACAACCCCAAATTTCTTTAATCTTGCATAGGTTACACTAAATGATCTTAAGCTCATTTATTTCAATCATGAACAATTAAATATTTTTAATATCTGTAAATCTACCTGATATACAGAGTCACACGCACACACATGTATATAAATACACACACATGTATACACACACACATGTATACTCTCTCTCTCTCACACACACACACACATATATATATATATACATATATATGTATATATACATATATATGTGTGTATGTATCTGTCCGTCTCTTTGTGTGTATTATTGCATTAATTTTCTATCTATTGCAATACAATTTAAGATGTGAAACTGTATTATTTTTAGAGCTTATTGCACAGTAGTAAATAATCCACATTTTTCCTGAAGAAAGAAGATAAATAGGGCGTAATAAGATTTATCGTGAACATGTTAGTAAAAGTAACCGAAGTTAATTATATGCATTTATGGTAATTACTAATTATTAGAAGAAGTGAAGTAATAAAATTATTTTTGCATGTGACGAAATAATTTATATATTATATTCAAATTTTGATTAATATGATTTAAACAGAATTGAATTAGTTAATGTTTCATTTAGAATCTATAGATATTTTGTAATCTTCAAGTTCATTTTGACCGGAAATTGTTTTCGAGCATAATGAATTTGCTTGAATGGTAGAAAATATTACGCATCAACTTCTACGAGAATAGTACCTTAATCCATATCATGTATATCCGACTTTTCTAAGACCTCATTTTTGGTGAACTTTTGGTAGTTTACTCTTCAAATTCAATTCTTGCAAGAAATGAAATGTCAAAAATTGGCTCTAAACTGCAATTTCTGACGTAAATGTGTTTATAGGAATTTCCCAACCACTCAGAAATTTCTTTGAGCCTTCGTGATTCATAATTAGAGAGCTTTTCAATTATTGTAATTCAAGCATTGTGAGATAAAAATGATTCTAAAATTATTTTACATTTTGTAATAATCTTTTTATAATGACTAAATATGGACTTGTGAAATGAAATAATCTATTTTTTATTTCACTTTGTGTAAAAAAAAAAAAAATTTTTTTAAAAATTCAAGTATAATTCAAAGTAGAATATTCATATTTTACACAAACATTTTCTTATTATTTTATTTTAATTTTTAAATTAGAAAAACTGATTTAAGTAATAATTTTTCCGTTGCATCTTTAAATATTTTATCTAAAACTAAACAGTGTAATCCACGTACATTTTTGAAAATACAGAGAGAAATTGCGTAACATACTTTTTGTTACCTGAGATGAATACTCAAATCATTTTAAGTGTTCCTATCAAGCAAATTGCTTTTAAATTCCATTTACAAATAAATGTGATACAAAAGAAATGAAAAACTGGAAAAGATTTTGAAGTTAAACACTTAACTTCCCTTATATACGTGTTTAAAAGCAATTTTCTAGAAAATGATTCAGTATCTTCCCAGGAAGAAAAACAAAATAATGAGCGAACGCCATTCCAATGAATACTTATGTTATTCAATTCAATGATTAATTTACTTCAACATACTACATTAAAAAACTTCACTTTATTTAAAAAAAAAGTTAGACACTCGTAAAATAAAAGGAGTTTTAGAATATGTTACAGCTTAGTTCTTCCTTTTCCATGGTACCTGATAGGTTGGCTAATTTTTTAAACTGAATACTGATTTTCTAAACACCTATTATTGAATTTAACAATTCATAAGTATATCCTTTCAAAGAGATTATGTGCTCATTAAATAAATTTGCAAGAAAATATTAGATGGTAGACAATGAATAGTAGATACTCTACTGTAACATCAATTGGTGATTTTTTGTTTGATTTTTAACTTAAACATTTATTACTTACTGAGATATTTATTACAGAGATACTAAGACATTTATTTTTGTAATAGATTGAAGGAGCTACATATTTTAATAATATGTATATCATTAATTTTATGAAGATAAGCAAAACAGTAATTTCATTTTTTTCCGAACGAGAAAAATTCCAAAGTAATCAAATCTTATCTTTAGTACTAAATCATATGGAATGAATTGCTGGTCTAATGTTTTTTTTCGACTATACATAGAAAGACTTTCTTTAATAACAACAACTGTAAAGGGTTAAGAAAAACTTAAATAACAAGATATTTAATCCTATACTGGCCATCAGATATAAATGGAGAATACGACAATAACGTATTACAATTAACTTCAATATAGCAGGCTGTACTTTCAAAGAAACAAAAAAAAAAACCTATTTCATTCTTTTAATACATGGAATTTTTGAGAGGATTTATCAAAGTAACTGTTTTTATTGACTTATACTAATTTTTAAGGAATATTTTGTAGTATATTTGGTATCTTAAATAGGAGGCATAGGAGACTTGTAATAATTAAGAAGATTCATTAAAGTAAATCTCTACATTATCCTACTCATGTTTTTCTGATTAGCAACGAAATTCTTTCTATCAAAACTTACGTAAAAATGTTGTTAACAGCTTATAAAATGGTATACTTTTTATATAAATCAAAAGCACTCTAAATCCATAAGTAAAAATCATTTATAAAAATTGTTTGTGCTTTTGAATTAATAAAGTTTATGCATTGTCAGCTTTATAAACGAATAATATTTTGAAAAAAATACCTATACTATAACCTCAATTATTGTCCTAAATTATTTGTTGATTCTCACAATGAAACTACTGTTCAATATTTTTCATTCATTAGTCTGCGCATTTTTCTTGTAACCTAACAGTCTTACAATATTTCTCACAATCATTTCTTATAAAAAGTCATCAAACTTTCGTTACGAATGTTGTAGAGTCTCCAGTAGAAAAACATATTTTTCTCGTGTTAAGCCAGTTATCCTTTAAATGTTTGCCTTATTTTCTCAGTTAAAATTTAGGTTACAATTACGGGTTACTATTCAATAAAAGAATTTCAGATAAAAATTTGATTACATTATACAGGCAATTTTAAAAAGTAAAATTTGTTAGAAAACTTTTCGAAACTTTCAAAATTCTATTTTTCCTACATTTATTAGTATTTTTATGCGAAACTGATTTTGTAATATTATGAAAGAAATCTTAAACAACTTTTGGAGTCAAATTTCTAAGAATTGGTAGATTATTGGCGCAAATGTTAAAATTCTATAAAAACCCTGATAATCCCTTAATTAATTTTTTTTAAAAAAAGCAGTTTTCATTTTATTGAAAAATGCGTTCTTAAGTTTGTGACAAGCTTTATAAATTTATATATATATATATATTTGTGTGTATGTGTATATATGTATGTATATTAGTATATTACACAAAATGATATGGAGTTATTTGTAAATATTAGTAGAATTAGTAGCATTATGAATGCATTGATACATTGAAGATAAACTGAAAAAAACATTTTAAAGTTCACATTCTAGAAAAAATGCTTCACATTGATTAAAATGCCTTTTTAAAATATCACGAATATGATATTTTTTAAAAAATAAATACATTTTCATATAATGTTAGTTCACATAATTATTAACTGATAATTTTCCCCTTAGTATTAACTTAATAGAATGAAAATGTAATTAGAATTGAGGTGATATCAACACTACAAACAAAGCGCAAAATAACTAACAGCACATCTCTAGTAATTAAAATTATGTTCTTTAAAAAGAACAGTAAAACGGCATAATTATGATAAAACTGAAATAAAATTAATTTTTGAAATTTTCTGTATAATAAATTATATAAAAGTACTGATATCTTTAAAAAAAAGGACTCAGTTCCTTTTTATTCTAAAGTTTGTCTATTTATATTGTTCAATTTCTAGTTGTCATTCATACAAAGGTAATCGAATCTAGAGATTATAATTTATCGAATAGAAATAAATAAAAAATAAAATATCGACTATAGGTCATTTTTAAGGTAGTGATCTCTCTTGAAATCTGTTAGATATTTAACTCTCTGTATATTTTTCATCATTTACCACTTATATGCGAAATCATTATGCAATTAAATCTCTTTTAAATACACATTGATTCCATAATATAATTGAAAAGGAGTAGCCTAAAAAATTTCTTAAATTAATTGCCTTTAAAACTGTTCAGCTGCTTCAAAACACGTTCCTTACAAGTTAATCACTTCACAGATTATGCTCAATATTTTTTATAAACATTAGTTCGTCACAAATTAAATATATAAATATTCTTTTTAGTTCTAAAAACTTAAACCAAAAATTTGTAGCCTTGAGTTTTGCTTTTATATCACTCACTAAATAGTCTCAAATACCCTCCTTTCTCTTTGGCTAGCTTTCGTATTCAAACATAATTAACAGCTTTCAATGGCGCTTAAGATATTCCCGTGTTAGCTAAGTCAAAAAATTGTTTTCCTTTCTTCTTTCTTGTATATGATACTGAATTGATTCACTATAGGTAACTAATTTATAAAACATTCTCTTTTAATCGGATGTGTTTTATGAATATTAGCTGGAGTGTCAACCTGGAATTACATTTCAACACGCTTATTAAGTAATAGTAGGAAATTTGTTCAGATTTATTTTTCGAGAACGCGTTCTTATCTCTCTTCTGTGTTAGCTTATACAAGTATATTTAGAGAAATTTTATTAAGTAAACTAGTTTTTTACTGAAAGTTTATAGATATTTGAAGTATTATTAAAATAATGTCTGATTGTGCATTTTTTCTCATAGTTGTAAAAAAAATATGAATAGTAATCAGTTATTTGTACTTGAGCAAGACACTTAACATAGCTGAATCTCAACTATCAAAAACTTCCATCTTTAACACTCGGATGTGTTCTCATTTTCAATGAGTGTGAACTATTCTTTCTGAAATTATTTTAATATGTGGAAACTTACGAAGTACTTAGTTCAAACGTATTCTATAAACATTCTGTATATTTCAAAAATGAATTATTATTTTCTTGCTAATTGTCTGTCTATTGCAAAAATACAAACATTTCAAGAAATTTTATTTTTTTTCATAAAACATGGGATCACTCTCAAATAAATATTTTATCAGTAAATGTAAGAAAATAATTTACTTATAAATTTTTAGAACAAATTATTTAAGTAATGTTTAAAAATACAATTTTACCGTAGGATTCTTTTCTGATAAAATTATTAATACACTTATATTGAATTTTTTGCACATGGGCTTTTTAAATATTTTTTTTAAAATTGGAAGGGTAAGCAAATTTTAGCAAATTATCATGGTTTTTCAAAATCAGAGAGATAATTAATAATGATTGGTGGTTAAAAAAAGTAGCATTAAGAGCAAAAAGAGGTTCTTTTTTTTTATCAACTCTTACTGTGCAAGTGCCGTACCTATTAGTTACAGTTCTAAATTCAATGAGTACTTACTAAAGATTTAGGTTTAATTATCATATCATAAAATTTAATTTAAGTTCTTTTAACAACTTTCAT
>BMAW01027498.1:0-20307 GCA_019974015.1 Nephila pilipes | reverse complement strand
TGTTCATTTCTATTGTGTTATTAAAAATTTATTTCTCAGCATTTAATTTAATTGTTTTCTTTTACATAATTTCAAATGATAATTATTTTTTATTTTGTTTTAGTAAGTAGTTATATTAAAAGTTATTATTTTAAATGTTTTTGATTTTTTTATGGTTTTTTTTAATATTTTTCTAGCAGATTTTTTAATTGTTTTTATTTCATAAATATATACATTAATGCTACTATAGAATATATTTGTACATACAAATGAATATAAATTAGATGGAAATATGAATATTAAGCACATACACACTCACCCACACTCATACACACACACACACACACACACACACATATATATATATATATATGTGTGTGTGTGTGTAAGTATATATATATATATATACATGGACATAATCTCTTTAACAAAAAACACGGAGCTCCAAACATCAAGGAGGAGTTGCTTGATTGTACTGAAATTTCTTACGCAAAGACATTTGGACCGTACATGCAAAAGATTAAAATTTGGAGTCCAATTAATGAGCTAAAGCCCATCGGAACAGCGCACTCAGCAGGTATAATAAGAAGATCATATAAGAAGCGATTTTTAATCGGTTGGTCAAATTTTCTGTCGCATTGCGATTTAGGCTAATTTTCAACGACTGGAAAAATGCCTCACCCTAGGATTCGGGCTAATTACGAGCAACGGTCAAAGTTTGAAAGAGGTCGTATCATGAGATTGTAAGAGGCAGGTTGGAAAAATCGGAGAATCGCTCATCATATATGTCAAAGTAAAGCGGCGATTATAAGATGCTTGCAAGAATGAGTGGACAGTAGCAGATTTCAGCGTCATGATGGTAGCGATCGACCGAGGACCACAGCAGATCGGGAGTACAGTGAGATTGTCAGATCAGCTGTCACAGCACTTAATTCATCGGTATCAACCATCATTTGTGCGACCCACACACGAGTGTTTACCCTGACCATTGATAGACGGCTTATAGGGCGAAATCTTCGCTCATACTAACCGCTAGGCCACCTGACACTCACACCTGCACACTGTCGAGCCATATTACAGTGGTGATTGGCTCAATCAGGTTGGAATGAGGCTGACAGGGGAAGTGTAGTATTTAGCGACGAATCCATCTTCCAACTGTGTCCTGACGATCAACGGAGACTAGTTTTTAGAGGCCGAAGGCAGCGTGCCGATCCTGCTTTCACCATTGCACTCCACACATGTTGTCAACCAGGAGTCAGGTTCTGGGTTGCCATTTCCCTTGATAGCCGCACTTCTTCGGTCGTCATTAGAGACACACTTACAGTACAGCGGTACTTTGACGACATTCTGAAACCTGTTTTGCTACCATTCCTTTTGCAGTACCCTGGCCTTATTTTTCAGCGAGATAATACCAGACCACTTACGGCACTTGTTGCTATGAACTGTTTTACAGCTTGTAAAATACTTCCCTTTCCAGCTAGACCTCTCTCCAATCCAGCTTGTCAGGCATATGATAGGAAGGAGACTTCATCTGCCAGGGAATGTTGATAACCTCACCCGACAATTAGAGCAAATTTGGTAAAAAATACCATAGGAGACTATCAGGGAGCTTCTTTATTCTATGTCACATCGTGTGACAGCTTATATCTAGGCTAGAGGAGGGGGACAATACCTTATTGAGCTTCATTACTTTGTAACTATGTAACTCTCTTTGTAAATAAAATATTAAATTTTTCTGAAATTTTAATCGTTTTCTACTCTGTACATATTTTTCTTATTCGCCAATTTTCGTCTCGATCGAACAACTCCTTCTTGGTGAGTATTTTTTTTCTTATAGAGTATATATATATATATATATAGGGAAAATTTATTTTTAAAAAGAAAGGAACATAAAAATTTGATAATCCTAAGCTACTATTTATATAATTTGCCACATTTTTCTTCAGTAATTTTGCATACTTTTATTGTATGGCAATTGTTTTATATAAATAAATTATCATGAACACGAGAATTTTTAAGTTGTTATGTATTCGCTGAAAAAGACAGTTAAAAATAATACAGGAAAATTTTGGAAAAAATAGTTTTCTATAATGTACTCATAAATTTGAGGTTGAAGAAAAGGAAATATAATTTTAATACAGGAATTGGATTCATGAATTTTTTGATATATATATATATATATATATATATAAAATTGTTCATTTGTTAAAATATCTTCTTCTAGCCATTTATTATCGTCACCCCATTTGATTACTCAAATAACAATTGACATTCTTTTATACCAAATTGCTCTTTCGGTTTAAACATAAATATTACCTCGCTAATTGTTTGTCCCTGAATCTTTATCAGGGTAAGATTTACAGTAACTAGATTCTAATTAAAACAGATATCTAGATGATTTTTGTTTCAATCTTAATACATATTTTCCCTTATTTTAGCAATTAAAAGACAGTTAATTGTTTTCATTCATGATTTTTGAAGTATTTCTCTACAACTCTTACCAAATCTTAAGATTTACTTCCAGTAAGAATTTAGAAATATACTGCGACTACTTGCTACGTTCTTTTAATCAAATTTACTATTTTTTTTTTGTAAATTTACATTAAAATTTATCACGTAAACTATTCATTTAAAATAATAAATGGATAACATTTATCGATTACGAAAGAAGTTTTTTGCAGAGCATTCAAGTGCTCGAATATTTTTGAAAACTTGTTTAATATTTTAGCGTAAAACATTTTTATAAGAAGTTACATTATTTATTTCAAGAAAAAAGCTAGTTAAAAATAAGTATTTACCCTAAAATAATACTAAGACAACTTACTAATTAACAGACGATACCATCTTTTGGCAACTTTTTTTTTTTTTTTATTGAAAAACATTAAGAATTATGGCTTCAGCTGCATACTTGAATAGCAGACGTTTGCTGAAAAATTTCACATGTCGAGCAACAGCTGATAATTAGGTCAGTAAATAATGTTATAGAGTAATATTAAAATATACTAAATAATAAAATAAAATATAAATAGGAATGCGAAAATCTAATTAAGTAATTAAATTAAATCATTTTAATATATTTTTTTTAAAAATTAAAAACTATTTCTTATTATTAAACATTTAATAACTTATTTTTATTTCAGATGCAAAATTTAAGCATTTCTGATTTATGTTAACTTAATAATATACATGTTTCGGAATAGATTGATTTAAACAATTAAGTCATTATGTAGCAATTATTTATTGTATATAAAAAAAGAATATATTTATATTAAAATGTAACAAATAAAATTGATTTAACGGAAATTTTAAAATGAAGAGCAGAATTTAACAACGACATTCAAAATTAATTACCAGAATAATACCAGTTTTCTCCGTCATCAGCAGTAATTCATATTCCCCATATATTACCTTTTGTCTCAACTATATTCAATATTCCTTACAATATTGAAAGCCATTTTTATATTTTTAGCAACATTTGAATTTTACAAAAATAATTAGGATAAATAATACCTTTAAAAATTCAATGTTTTATACTTTGTCTTATTTGGCGTAAAGATGTGAAATTTTATTTGAGATAACAGCGTCAAAAATAGATTAAATAAAATACGTACTGCATTTCTACTAATTTGGTTTTCCTTAAAATAAATCATAAATATACAAGTGGGGAAAACATTTTTTTCACTTCTCCAAATGCGCATTATAGAAAATATCTCATTATTTATTTTTTAATTAGCAATGCAATTTTTGAAATTTATGACTAAAATTTGTAACATTTTTCATTCTTATAAAATTAAAATACCATCGTTTAAATTCTTCGAATGTGTAAAAAATATGTATGCCATATTTTTAATCATTCACATTCATATACCTTCTGAAATTATTCCTCTTTTATTAATAAACGTGATAATTGTGTAAATATTTTGTTTATACCTCATAAAATTATTCTGAATACATAATAGCATAATGCATTCACTATTCGTAAAGTTTGATAGTATCAGTTTGACTTATGTAAAAGAAGCGATAAGCAAATATACGTTTTGATTCTTTATTGAAACTAAACGAAATAAATAGCTTGGAAGAGAAATAAAAAAAAAAGTATTTTCTTTTAGTATATTGTTATTTCAAAAATATATTTGTATATAACGATATTTAAAGCAATTGAAGGTAAAATTTTGAGATCTACAAATTATATGCTTCTTAAAAATGAATTTTTCTATTGACATTTCGAATACAATAGATCTAATTTATGCAAAAATTTCTTCATTGCTTAGTATTTATATAAAATATTAGCAGGATTTAAATAAATATGTTAGCAAAGCTTGATTTATATTTTGTGCAGTGAATATTTGTGCAACTAGAGTTATTTTTCTACGAAGAAATTATACATAATAAATGTTGACTCTTGGTAAACATATTTAATTAAGATTACATTTAATTGTGTTCCAAAGTGTTTAAAAATAACTATCTAGTTCATATTTTTATATTGCTTTGAAATATGAAGGAAAAAGCAACAAATCTTTCGAAAGTAAATATTACTTTATAGTAATGTTACATGATGCAAAATTTAAATTTTAATTGAAAATTCTTCTTACTACTAATAAATTGGAAGACTTTCAAAAACTAAAAATGAATTTTTTAATAAAAGGTACTTGTAGCAAAAAAATGCTTTGTAAAGCTAATTTATAATAAATGTATCTTTTCAAATTTCTTATAATCAATGATATATGGGCACAGTGGGTAAATATATAATTTTCAAGTTTAAATTTGTGCATAAAACCCATACTATTATGGTAATGTTAATAAAAAGTACGTGCCAAATTGTTGTCTTAAATTCTCCCTTTGAATAACAAGAAGTTCGCATAAATGTTTGTACTGACACTTTGAATGCTATTGAAAATTACCCAAATTTAATGGAAAGAATAATACGACTAAGGATGAAACAAAGGTCCATATCTTTTAGAATTATTTAAATTCATTAAGAGTCTAAAAGTCTCATCAGACTATGCCTACATCCATTTCTGTTCTCTTTGAGCCTGGGGCACTATTTTTAAAATATATGCATAAAAATAATGCAATTAAAATTTAAAAGAACAGGAATGTTTTATTCATCATATAGATCTATATACAGGATGTTTTGAAACTCACGGACACAATTTTAACGGATGATAACCATTTTCATCAAGCACTTTTCATCTCTTGCATAAATGGAGAGAAACGATGAACAGGTGCCTTAATGAGAAGCATAAAACGAGAGTTTTATTACTCATAATTATTTCTAAAATAGATTTCAGGAAACATTTTGAAATTCAATAATCAGGATAGGTCATGACTGAAGAAAAACGTGGTAGAAATGGCACGATGTGTAAGAAAATTCGCGCCTTATACTCTCCACTACAGCACCATCTAGCGGTTCACTATGTGCTCTTCGTCTATACATTGTTGGTTGAAAATTTCTTGTTAAGATGTTTTCCATTACCTTTTAAATGCTTGTTCATGAGCTTCAAAACACCCTGCATAGCGAACCATGCATTGAGCTGTTGGATAATTTCTTGCCCCTTATACAAAAGTGGAGAATTTTTGAAGTCAATTCACAACTGGCGTTTATTTCCGAATTTGATAGATGCTCTACTTCACTCCTTATGAGATTTTTCGCCATATTTTCTCAAACTGGAGAATTATATGGAAACGATCTTAAAGAGGTATTCGGAGCGAATTCACCAAAATCTCAACTATGCTCTATTATTGGGAAATCGATAATGTGGTCTATTATGAAATACAAGCATAAACGCAATCGTTATAAATTATTACCTTATCGGTCAAATTTAAGTCATGATAAAAATGAATATAGACAAGGACAAACGGTATTCCACTGAGATGAAAGAAGTCACTTTTGGAAACGGCAAGGATTTCCTATATAAAATGAAATTTCTCCGTAAAATACAAATCTAATTTGTTAAATACTGTGGTAGGCGTCATTTAAGTTAGTATACTACCGCTGTCTTGGAATCGACTAGATACGTAATAATGAAATTGAACTCACAAAAAAAAAATCATTTTGCTTGAGTGATTGAAATTGTAGGTAGAATAAACTTATGTCTTAGAAAATGCGAGTGTCCCCATTACTGGTTGTGATGCTGACAATAACAAATAATGTATTACGAAAGCAATTTTGATGATTTCTGCGCTCTTTAAATCTCTTTAGTTTACCTTCTGCCATTATAATTCTCCGTTGTTAAACAATTCTGCAAATTTTACCGTATGGACGCATAGATTCGAACCAAAGTTAGAGAAATCCTTGGATCACTTGACTTCTTTTAGAATAATCGTACATCCTCTTTTGAAATGTAGCATAAGCTCCTACAGCATGCAAGACCACATAAAAAGCCTTGATTAGGATAGAGTTAATGAATGGAATAAATTTCTAGAAAAATATGTTTAGAATTCAACCCTCTCTTATTTTGCGCACTATATATTAAGCTAAGTTTTGATTATCTGGGGCTTCAACTATACATTCATAGCCCACTCGAATTAAACAATTCGAATCCATCAACAAGAATTAAACACTCTCTTATTCCTCCGCCTCATATTATGCTAAATTTTGACTAACAGGAGAATCAGCTATTCATCATCTCCTCACTCCAATTAAGCAATGTGCGTTGATGTATGTCAAAAGCTATTTACTTTCGTAGAAATTTTAATACACTCTGTTAATTTCTTTGGCATTTTACTAAGTTTCTTATTCTTGTTGTGATATAATTAGCATATTACGAAAACTGTTTTATTAAATATTTTAGTGTATTTACGATATTACTTTTATGAAGAGTTAAATGGTAGTTTATTTACAAAATATAATTATTTAAGAATTGATGAAATCCGAATACAGAGTTAATTTCTGTTAAAATATGCACCATCTTCATTTGTAATAAAACTCTTGAAATAAATGTAATAAAATTTCAATTAGTAAATCTTAAGAGTATTTATTTATTTCGCTTTCATATTATAGCTGATAGTTCTATGAATCCAAAGAAATTGTTAGTTCTCAGTTCATCAAGATATCTCACATAACTATTTACAAAAAATTTTTACTTTGAAACGTAATAACATAGAAAGTTTTCTTATAATGTTTACGGCTTTAACATCACTACAGACAGTCTCATATTAGAACATATTGCAAAAATTTACAGAAAAAAATGTTTGTTTTGTATTAGAATTGTATCATTGCTCTAAACCTGTTTTGATTAAATATTAATAAATATTTACATAAACATGAAACCACTAATTCATTTTTTTATCTTTCAAACGCAATTAATTTCCTAAGCAACCTCATAAAATCTTATAAATAGAAACAATACACACGCCTTCTTTGAAAAGATATTCGATATTCCAAAAGAAACACAGTCGCGAAGAATAAGGATATGAATTCAATGAGAAAGATTCAGTGAAAAGGATGCTCGAAATTCGAAAAATTTCAATTAAAATCACTCATCCGTTTATAAGGGAAGGATGAAGGAATACCGAGCGTATTCTCTTGAGTCTTCCCACGATTTGAAAAGTAAATCTTTCTTAGTGGCTTCGGAGGATTCTTTGAACGAATCGTTTGAAATGGAATCTTATTTTATTTAATTTCTTTAGGATGGTTTGTATGCCTTATAATTTTTAATCCTTCGAAATCCTACCTTTCCTTTTATATAAAGTGTTTTAAATTTGAACAATTACAAGTGGGTTTTTCAAGATCAATGAAAAAGATTTATATTATACTGCGAGAAAATAAAACCAAATTTTAGTACAAAAAGAAGTACCTTTAAAATTCAAATTAAATGTGTTTTGGAAGGTTATTGTCTTTTATTATAACAAAATGAAGACTTCTTTTACAGCATGATAGAAATATGAATAATAAACGCATTTTGTTAAAGTCAAAGGAGTTATTCTATACAAATGTTTTACAATCTTTGATGAAATTATAGAAAAATTAATACCATCAAATAAAATTATGTAACAAATTTACGATAATGTAGTAAATTGCTCAAAATTGATTGCAATGGATCATTTAGCAATAGAATTGCTAATAATAAAATTTATTCCAGTAGTAAAGATAAAAAAAAAAGATCTTACTAATTTTGATAGAACTCTAACTAATTCAAATAATGCTTTCGGATGTATTTTAAATACTTTACTATTAATGATAATTGTAATTTTCGACTAGGAATTCACGAAAGGAATTTGAAAAGTTCTTCAATTCTAATAATTTCGCTTTAATGAATCTGACTTACTGAAAAAGAGCAATACATATGTTAATTTGTATTCTAGCAAAGTGTTATTAATTTTGATAAACTGTAATTTGTGTGACTAATGTATCTTTCTTTTATATTTATTTATTTTTCTGTCAAAATTGAAATTTTGAAACATATACATTAAATAACGTTAAGTTTAAGAACTTTTCTTCTAGACGTATTTATTTATCAAAAATGTTAAAATGGATTCGAAATAAAAATTTATTTAAATAATTATGTTAAAGTTTAATTAAAATGTATAAATTTGAGAATTTTAAATGTAAGGATTTTTATACTTTTAAAATTGCAACATGGTAATAGATTTTTTTTAAATATTTAATTGCAAATATAATTGAATTTTTAAAAAAAGTAAAATAAAGGAAAACAATAGAGTAATTACAACTTTTAAGAAATTAAACATGAGTTGTGTTTGAAAAATTAATTTCATTTAGTTGTAAAAAGTATTATTGGATTTGAAGTACAAAATATTTTTTTTAAAAATAAAAAGTACCTATAATCAGAAAGTAAAAAATTCAATTGGAAACATTTAAACATATGTCAGCATATCAAAATAACTAAGTTATGATCAATTTAAAGCAAAATAAAGAAACAAATATTATATTTCCTAGAGTGATTTAAAATACAGTGTAGTCTATATTAATTATAAATATCATGTTTTGATCTTCAACAAGCATTTCTTGAAACAACGCCTCTATTTAAAGGAATATTCTTCTTTAAAATAGAGTATTGCTTTAAAAAGACATGAGTTTTTATAAAAAAAAAATCAGACAAACGAATTTTTATTGCAATGTTTTGATACTGTCCTAATTTGAAATGTAACAAATTCATATTTACCATTAAGATTTCAAATGTAATAAGCTATTGCTTTACATTGAAATTAATTTAAAGTCTATCAATGCATTGGTTTGTTTTATTTTATTATTTTGAGAATATTTTAATCATTTGAGCTGCCATCTGTTAAATGGAGCCGAACCAAATTTGACATTACTTTATAAATTAGTACTGATTTAAAAGTCATTTGCTGCCAAATCAAAACTTGACTGCTGCCATGTCGAGTTATCGATGTCATTTTGGCTGAATTACCATTGATGATAAAGGAAGTCATCGTTAAACACTGGAAAACAAACAAATATCTAACCATTGGTTGATTCCTGTGAATTTTCTCCAAGGACGGAGAGCGTTATCTCATCACCCGGAAAAGTTATGACGAATAATTTTTGAAGTAACTAAGGTGTCATGACCACGGATACGAGTAACTGAGAATTAGACAGCTGACTAGTGAGTCATGACGCTTTCGAAAAACAAACCATTTTCTTTGCTGCAAGCGCCATCTCTGGAATTTTCTATGGACATGCTTAACGACTCCGTCATGTTACGAAAAACTGATGGCAGACCGAAACACGATTAATAAATTTATTTTTATTCATCGAATGCCCAAAAATGTAATGCATTTTTAAGTTATGAGTTTGAACAGTAATTAATATTTTTTACAATTATCATTGTAATGAAGTTCTCAAAATTGAACTTCAATAATTTGTATCATTAACATGATTGTCCTACAGACATCTTACATACAGAAAATAATCCTAATCCGTGTAAATTTTGTTTCACTCAAATTTAGGCTTGTATATTTACTTGAAAGAAAACCTTGTACCCGAAAGAGTAAAAATGATGAAGATACGAGTATCTTATTGTCTTTTCCATCATTTGATAATCCTTTTTAAATCTTCAAAACGTATTTAAAAAATATTTTATATAAATAAAGAAATAATAAAATCAAACAAAAATATTCATTATTTCAAATAATTACAAAAATCTGGATCTGTAAAGAATAGTTGAAATTATATATTTTTTAACGATACGAACCGAGTTTAAAATGATGAATTTTGTGTGTTTCGAATTAAAACATAATACAATAAGAAACACGAAATTATGTTTTGTGGAGACGAATCCCACTTATTAATCATTTATTACGACAAGACAACAGCGTTTTACGCATTATATATATATGTGTGCGTGCGTGCGTGCGTGCGTGCGTGTGCGCGTGTGTGCGTGTGCGTGTGCGTGCGTGCGTGCGTGTGTGTGTGCGTGTGTGCGTGCGTGTGCGTGTGTGTGCGGTGTGTAGATTGACTGAGGCCGATACCCCGATGGCGTTGCTGTCGATATGACCAGCTGGGGCTCTTGCTTGTGCGCAGGCGTAGGGAGCCCCGAGAAAGAGAACGAGAAGGTGCTGCTCGACCGCGGAGGCACAACTGATTAATGTTTAGACGATTTCCATTCTCTTTTCTTTCATGAATTGTTATTTCAATTTTTTGTAAAACTAACCAAAATACATAGAAATAAAATTTAATTCATTTAACTCGCTCTTACTAATGAGTGACGAAAAAGAACCGAATGTTTTCGAATATGAAAAATATAATATTTTCTTAAGACACTCCTTTCAATATGCAATATATGTTACAGTTACTCTATAATAAAATGCTATCTTAACTAATAATCCAATCTGTTTTATCTTAAAAAATATGATTGTGTTTTCGATATCGTTGATTGTGCAATCAATTAAATTTATCAATATTTATTCACAAAGCCCCTTAACTATTTGAGTCAAATCAGATCTTGTAGCATAATCTACAAAACATTGAATCACACTAACTTTTAAAAATTATTTCATTCGTTTTTCTTCCTTTAACACTCACATGAATACCTTATTTCTCGATTATGCTTTAATATTACTTTTGAAAGCCGTCGATGCAGATGTTTCTATTCTTTTCAGAAATCTTTGAACCTATGAATGCAGTCATCATTTATTGTTTTTCGTGAGTGTTATTCTCAAGTGAAACAATAGAAATCATTGAAGAGAAGTGGCTTTCTCGTCGGATTTTATAATAGATGCCGAGGATAGGTACTTTTACAGCAACTACTCTAAAATTATTGTGTTAAATGTGTTTCGGAATAAATGAAACTCAAATTAATGAGAATGAAAAAAAATGCATGTATAATTATGGAAGAAATTAAACGGGAAATGTTTTTTTTGCAGCCAAAGCAGGTGCATAAAGATGTGATATAGAATTAATGTGTTCTGAGCGATAAGTTCCTTGAACTTTGAATATCAGAGAAAGGTGTTCCGTTTGTTGAATGTGGAAGTAATTTGGATTTCTCAAATTAGTTAAGGTATTAATCAAAAAGTAAGTGGCATAGTAATCATGATGCTAAGGTTTAAGCCATGGAATTGTGTTTTTTTTTTTTAAATACGTGTATTTTATTGGTATATTGTAAAATATATTGGGTTTAGAAATTGTCTAAGTTACAATGGAAGAACTTTCTAAGATAAATATTTATATTGGATCAAATTCTTATTTTTGTTACACAGATTCAGCACACATAATTTTAAATTAACTGAACGTAACGTAATTTTAGTAACAAAATTTGCATTCCTAATGTGTTTTTCTGGAGTTTTAATTAAATATCAAACAAGAAAAGTCAGCTTTATATTGCTTTCAAGTATAATTTTTTTAAACTATTATTTCAATTTCATTTAGACTGACAATACAAAAAAGATGCATTTTAGTTACAAGAAATTTAGAAATTATCTGTAAAAGATTTAACTGTATAATGATGTATTTATGAAAAATGTGTCTTAAATACGGACAAAAATTGAAACAAAGAATGCATAACACAAGATTTGTTTTGTAAATATTTATTTTTCATATCTTAACTAGACATAAACAAGTATAATTCCTGCTTTTAAGCTAAACTATTAGACTATTAACAATATTTAGTTATAAGCTCATACTAAGCGACTTCTAGTTTGAAATACATTTTGATAAGAGAAGAAAATAATTTCCAATAACATCAATACAAACATATAATGTATAGAAAAAAATTAACACATAACAAATGTGTATACCTAAAATAAAGAAGAACGTACAAATATTTATGTGTTGTAATTTTTTATGTTATTTTTTTGGGATGTTTCATGTTTTTCTTATTTAATTTATAATGTTTTAAAGACTGCAATTCATTAGTGAAAGTACAAATATATTTATCAGTATTTCATTCTCTAAGTAATGCAAATGTATAAAGTGTATGAAAATATGAAGGAACTAGTTTTTAATGCACTTCCATGTTTATTTTGAGATATATTAATATGGGAATCTAATGCATCTTAGCTTAAATTTATTTATTTACTTTATTTTTAGGCATTTCAATTGCAATAACATCAATTTGATTTTGAGATATATTCATATGGTCTTGGGAATCTAATGCATCTTAACTTAAATTTATTTCTTTACTTTATTTTTAGGCATTTCAATAAAATAGTTCAACAGTTAATGACTATTATCATTACACATATGCAGAAAAAAATAGTAATTTATGTACAATAAAACTCCTACAGCACCAGAGTACAATAACAACTACCATCCAATTAAAATGCAGTCTTCGTTAGACATAAAAATAACAGAAACATGAAAATTTCAAAAATTACTTACAAAATTTAAATATACTCTTAGTTTTAAAACTCACATCATATTTTACTCACAGTTTTAAAGCGAATGTAATGTTTATCATTGTATGTACACGTATTTTTACTTAAAAGTAGATAGTAACACATCTGTGAAAAAACAGAATCGGAAACTAAATATATTACAATTTGTTTAACAATATTCCGATTATTTTGTGAAAGTGAATCGTAAATTTATTATTGACATTTTATGGAATCTAACATTACCGAATATAAAAAATACCTCCAGTACTTCAGAAATCATATACAGAAATGTTGTTTATCGACAGATCAAATTAGATCTGTTCAGAGATAGATTCACTGTTTCAGTTTACAGAAGGAAGCAACAGATTCAGCATCTTTGCAATTCAATGCACAATTAATTAGACTTTTCATTTCGTATCCAGAGAGACAGTTCCAATAAACTTAAGATAAGGTTAATTTATAAGAGGCTTTTGGGATTTGGAGCCCAAACATCTTAGCAAGGTGCTTCGTTAAAGGGGCAAACAGACGTCTTAGCTAAACGAAGAATACACCCTGACTTGAAACCTCTGCTAGTTTAATTACATAATTATGCATTACGTTAATTGAAGCGTAAAATTTAAGTTGCATCTTAATTTAAAAAGGTTTTCGAGCAGAACGTACCTCATGATTGGTAGATTCACTTGTTTAAATGCTGAGCAATTATGTACACTGTAATTTTAAATTCTTAAAGAAATGACGAATAAGTAAGACATTGTAAGTTTATATAATCAGCGATAAATATGATTTATAAATGGTACAGTTTACATTTATTGTTCAATATTTGTTAGAACTTAAAACTGTTTGCAACAAAATGTGTCTTTAGACTTTTTTAAAATCCTTTCCTTAGAAAAGTGCTTAAGTTAAAAAAATGGTTCTTTACACTATTGTAATATTTCTAGCAATTTTCTCTTAATTTTGTTTAAAACTATCAGAAATTAAATTTTCAGACTAGATTCACGACATATTTCCAATTACATAAATCGGTAATATATTATTTATTGTATCTTGCTATATTATTTATTTAATGTACCTTTTCATTCAATAATAAAGATGAAAATTTATTTAGGAATAAAGTATGTTTATAAAAGTACACAGTGAGATAATAATTACAAACTTTCAAAACGTTAAATTTTTAATGTGTGTGCTTTGTAAACTACGTAAATTTAGACACTAGGCCACTTTTGGAAAATTTTATGTTTTTTTTTTTTTCTTAATTTTTTTATTCTTATAGAAAATGCTCCGTTTCACAAAATGCAAAGACATACACATGATTTTAAAGAGAATTTTATACTGAATTATATACAAACAAACAAACTTTATGATTTAAAGAGAATTTTATACTGAATTATATACAAACAAACAAACTTTAAATATTTGTAATATAAAAAATGTTACATGTACTTTAATCTAAGAAACAAAGGCAGTGGAAGTGATTTGTAGTGTCTAGCTTTCCTGGCCAATCACTGATTTTATTTTGACAACAAATCAAATGTCACAATGGCTTGGAAAAGAATCAAACAACTTATTCCAACTGTAAACATGATACCAGTAAAATCTGACGTTGTGTTTATAGTAGGAACAGGCCATTAATGTGCTTTGTTATGTTGAAGGGGGGAAGACTGTTCATATGTAATAAAATTACAAGTAAGAATTGAAAAATATTTTAATATTTATCCAAAAAGCAACGACATCCAGTAAAAGAGTAGATTAGACACTTAGAAAATAGATGTAAGATTATTGTGTTGCGAGAAAGTGGTCTTTACTATGCTGAAATTACAAAACAGATGGGGGGTTCTGTAACTAATCTGGAATCTGAAAGTTTTATTTACTATATAAAGAGATAAATTCCTTAAAAACAAAGAAGAAAAAGGCCGAAAAAGGTGCACCATATTTTTTAATGACAGAAGAATAAAAAGACTATGTCTTCGAGATAGAATAATGTCATCAACGGCCATCAGAAGTTATCAGAATGATGCTGATGTTTCCGCTGGTTCAAGAACGATAAAAAGGATATTAACAGATGTTGAACTAAGAGGTAGAATTCTACGAAAAACACCAAATCTCAATTTTCAGCAGCGCAGAAAAAGACTATAGTGAGCAAAAGAACACATTATTTGGATAGATGATTGGTGATCACAAGTTTTATGGAGCGATGAAACTAAGATATGGTTATTCGGTAGTGATGGGCGAAAATACGTAAGACGTAGAATAGGAAAAGAGCTACATTCTAACTGCACTCAGGCAACTGTGAAGAACCATTTAGTGTAATGATTTGGTCATGCATGACAGCAGATGGTATACGTCACCTTCATGTCATCAATCGGACTCTGAATGCTAGAAAACACATTGACACTATTATGGAACCAAAACTTCTACCTTCCATCAGGGATCTCTTTCCTAATAATGCTCTATTTATTTTTTAGCAGGATTCTTCTCCCTTACCCATAGCAAAAGTATCGAAAGAGAGATTTTGTACAAAGAGCGTAGAATTGTGTTATCCTGCTCAGGAAACAGTCCTGAACGGAATCCTAAAGAAAACCTGTGGCACCGTTTGTAAGATCCTCACAAAATGAGGCACCCATGAAATAAAAGGAACTAATTGGAGCTATAAGGATTTCCTGGCATCATGTAATTATGAAGGAAGAACTTAAAATTATTGTCAGCTCAATAAAAAATCGATGGAAAGCTACAATACAAAATAAAATGTACCCTTCTAAGTACTGATAAGTCACTGTAATCATCTGATAATAATTGATAAGTCATCAGTATCTAATGTACATCAATAATTATTGCAGCTTAACATTTTTTTTGAATTGCAAATATTTAAATTTTATTTCTTAAATAGAATTCATAATTGAATTCTCTTTAAAATGATATATATTACTTTGCATTTTGCGAAACGTAACATTTTCTACAAGCATACAAAATTAAAAAATCATAAGAATTTCCAAAAGTGTCCACAATTTCGGCCTCCACTGTGAATATATATGTATGTATGCGTGTGTATGTGTATGTGTGTGTATATATTCCAGTTTTCACACTCATACAATTAAACAGAAAAAATAAAGAAGCTGTAATTAAGAAATAATTAATAACTAAGTTTTTAAGTAGAAATACTTAAAATCTTAGTTATTAACTATTCCTTTAAATTTAAAAATGTGGATTATTATCAAATATTAAAATTATGACAACATCTTGCGTAATCCACAACTACTTTATGCTGCAATATCAAATACTTTACAACCTAAAACATTTCTTCCCCTAACTTATAGCAAAAAATTATGAAACGTATTAAACTTTAACAAACAATTCCTTTTTTTTACGATTTCTCGTATGAGGAATAATAGTTTTGATATTTTAAAATTCAAAAGTTTATCGTAACAGATACAATTATATTTAATTTTGTATGGCATAAAACATGAAAATATTAGAATAAATATTAATTTAAATATATGTAATCATCAAAACACCAGTCTTTAAGGATAAAAAAATATTCTTAAGTAATTTGTTTTAAAATCTAAATATTTCGATTCTAATTTATAGGGCAAAATAAGAGATTTTTTTTTACGACGAATGCGTAGAAATAATAAAAAAATATTCAGATCCCACAGTAAGTTTGTAATTGAGTTTACTCTTAATATCAATTTATCTGCTAATTTTTTTAAAACTAATCTCCCGATGTCAAATTTATAAATGGATAAACAGTTTAAGAATTAAGTCAATAAATTCTTCAAATGCGTTGATGCAACAATACAGCTTTTCGATATCAAACAATTCTGAAAAGTAAAAAGAGCGATAAGTTAATTATAAATTTATTTATCATTTGTTAAAATTATGAAGTTCTTATGCAAATTGGAAAATTATCATCTGCTCCAACTAAATTTTGAAAGTCAATATCTTAATATACAATTTTTTAATTAAAAATAATTTCACTTCTAAATTACATGGATCAGCGTAGCCAAAATTAAGAAAAACGATCTTTTATAACTGACATTATTTAATACACACATAGTTTCAAACTTTCGAATATAATTGGTTGTAACTCAATAATTGAGAATCTGTTTAAAGGAATATGTTGAAATATCCCATAACATAAATTATATTCTATTTGTGTATATATTGCTTTAATACATCAGAAAACCAGAGCATGTAATTAAATCTGAAATCTTCATGAAATGTACTTGAAGTCGATTTCTTCAAAAACACTAAATGAGGACAAGCAGTTTTTACCAAGCACAAATTACCAAAATAATATTTTTCCTATTCAAGCATTTAGTTTCTTAGTATACTCACGTGTAATTTTATTAGCATACTCAAAATTCTGTACAATACTTACTAAGTACATGATATCTGTAGTTATTAATGATTTTATTATGCAATAAACATTGCAAAATAAATTTTATATATATATATATATATATTATATTTTATATGCATGATTTCTTTAGAAGATAAAACTTTAAAAATATAATGAATTTCAGGTTCAGAGCCTAAGTCGGAGTTACCGAACTTATCCGTAAGTTATTTTCTCAATATACTCGCATTCGCTTCATTTGTTAGTAATTTAAATAATAATAATTATTTATTATCACGTTGAGTTGACATAAAAAGGAATATTCTTTCTGTCCCTTGACATTGGCTGAAATGTCACTTTTCAAAAAGGGCCAGCTGTGCCTGCCCAACATGTTGCCGCTGAAACTGTCTCGTAAACTAGAGATGGATGTCTTAAATTTTCTTGCCCTCATTATTAAATGAGTCTCTTCAAAAAATAACAAAACCCACTCTTGTCCTTTTCCTCCAGAAAATTTAATAAAGTGCAAAGTATGGATATAACGGCTTAAGTTTTTCTCTAACATTTTTCATTTTTCTAGTTATTTTCTTTTTGCAAGTCATAATTTTTAGAATTTCATGAAATTGTTTTAAAAGTACATGAAATGTTTGTTTGTTTTAATAATTGCTTATGTCAGAATTAGAAAAAAAATACAAGTTCTTTATTAAGAGAAAATTTTCGTTAGTAAAGTCATTACAAAGTGTTACAGTGTAATGTATAAGATTATTTTATAGTTTATATTAATTTCATACTTAATAGATTTTTCTTTTTCTTTTTTATTTTAGTGATTATTAGATAATGCAAAAGAGTTTTCTTGTGACTAATTTAGCATATTTTGTAAGAATAATTTTAAGTACAGAATATGCATTTATTAATAAAATTATGAGAATTATATGTTTGTTAATTGCTCGAAATATAATTCAGCTTGAAATCGGAAAGCATATTAAGAAATAATAAATGAAATATATTCTCAATGTATTTGGTTTAGTAGAATATATATATCGTTCCCACATAGAATGGAAATTATGTTAATAATAAATGAATATTTCAATAGACTGAGCAAATAAAATACATGTGTAAATAAAATATGAAAATGTAAACAACATGTATTTCATCTTAAAAAAGAAAAACTTTTATTTCTCTTCCTATAATTATTCTTACATAAACATTTTCAATTTTTGAAAGTACTTATTTAAATTGTCAATTTAAAAAGTCATTGAAAAAATGTTTTGCAATTTTTTATAATTTCAAACAAATTACAGTAATTAAATCTTGCTTTAAAGCACTCCATTTCACCTTATCAAAAGAGAAAAGTGTGTTTTAGTGGTATTTTAATCTTTGAAAACACAAATCAGGTTTTTATATATATATATATATATATATATATATATATATATATATACATATTAGTTTTGATACTTTTTTGTTGGTCTTCTGCTTTTTGAAATATTTCATGGTAGCTCCATTTTTTTCAACATCATTTTTCTGTACATGTATATTGGGCCTCTAAAACGAGTTTAAACCTGCAAATATGAGATTAACCAAAATTAGAATTTACAAATGTCACTTTTTTTTTCTTTTTTCGTGTATTTCTCAAATTAATTTACAATATTTTAATGTCTAGTTTTGTATTTTTGCATATATTTTGATTTATGTTCTTATTTTCTTTCAATTAGATTATGTTTCTTATTCATTTGTTCATTTAACTTTCTCGCTTTTTCCTTTTTTTAGTTTTGATTTTTAAAATATATATGTATGTGCATTTTTCTCCTGCCATCTAAAAATGCGTATGTAGATAACCTTGTAATTTTTATGAGTTTATTTTGTTAATTTAGCTTACATAACTTTTAAATAATTTTCACTACCTCATTATTTTAATGAAACATTATTCGAATTATGTATATTTATTAGATATAGAAGGTGATAGATACAATACAGCTTAGAAAACCTAAGCAATTTAAAGTTTACAGTTCAGCATTAATCACAAATGAGAAAAAATGTGACATATATTCAATTTAAATATTTACATGTGATGAAAGTATATATAATTTCTTTGAAAGAAAATAAATATAATTCAAAAATAATTCTAAAGTTAACAGAATAAATACGCCTATTGATATTTATCGAAATTGCTTTTTAAATAATAGTATTAGTTTCAGGAGAGAAAGCTGTTTGTTGCATCTATTCAAAATGAACATTTACGAGTAGATATGAAGAATATTGATATTAAAGGAATCGATCATATTATTGAAATAATGAGAGTTTGTTAATATTCTCTTATTTCCTTGGAAATCGAGTTATTTTATTATAACATGTTATTCTAGGCTAAATTGAAGATAAATATTTGTGCTTTCCTTTTTGTATGTGTATGTACATTAAATAATATGAATTTATATATGTAAAGGGGAAACTAACATATTTAAATTAATAAATAATAAACTAAATATTATTTGTAATATTTATTATCATTCTAATAAAAAAAAACTTTAAATTAATCACAATAAAATATTATGATTTATAGTATCAAAATAAAATTGTTTTTAAAACGCTTAAATTAAGGAGACAAAGAACGTCTTAAAAATAAGGAGAAACAGAATACATATAATAAATCATTTCTTTTCACATCTATATAGTACTTTCGTTTACAACTGAAATAAAATGTATTTTATTTGGTATGAATACACCCAAAACTATGCATGAAATGTCAACACTATTTTATGAATTGTAACTCAACGCAAAAATGATTTCTTGCAATACTCGCTTTATTAAGCATTGCTTCTAAAGTAAAAAATATGCACTGTATAGCAGCATAAATGTTGAAACGAAAAACATCCTTTGGCCCAATTCAATCGATGACAGACAACGCGAAGACAAGAAAGACGGAGTACACATCCTAACAAGATTGTTCGAAAAAACATATTGGAATCGGCACCATCTCTATATTTCAAATGTTCCGCTCTTCTCGACCCATAGATAATGACCTCAAACAATGAAAGGAGAACAATTTCCTACCCACCCTAAGGCACAACATGCATCAGAGGAGAAAATGCATTGACATACAAATCGAAATATGAATATTTCTCTTTCTGACATTTTGTGTCCTCCCATCGCATTTTTTTCTCCTTTTTCCTTAAGATGTAGCTGGATGTAATGATGTTATTGTTTATTCTGCCGCATAAGAT
>BMAW01027491.1:0-20378 GCA_019974015.1 Nephila pilipes | reverse complement strand
TTACATTGTTTTTCTTCGGAATTTGCGGTCTCTTTTTTTTTTCAAAGTTTCCTACCCTTACATTCGAAACTTGTTAACCGGCTGTCTAATTTAATTTCATTATTCTACATTTCTTTGCCTTTTTTCTCCGGTTTTATTTGCCATTACCTGTTGTAATTTGGATTTTCTCTTCCTATTTTCTCTGTTCTTCCTGATTTCTTATATCTTTTCATCTCTTCAATTGATCTGGTTTTTTACGCTCCTATTTTTCATACTGCTGTGTTTATGAAAGTTTCCATTTTTCTTGACTCCTTGTTTCATCTAGGAGTTCAATTAAAAATATTGCCTTTTCTTTCTTCATTTCTATTTTTTCTGCATTTCTTTCTAATTTCTTCTTCAACATCAATTACTCTTCTCATATCTCTTCCTCTTTGTCCTTCCTTTTTCTTTCTTTTCTCATTGTTTCTGATCCTCGAAGGGGGTTTTGGCACAGTGCTTCTTTGTCCAACTTCTTCCTTCGTACTTTTTCTGCATTTCTTCCATAGTTCCTAAATTTGAATATCCGGATATCAATTCTTTATTTTGTTTGAATATTCCAGGAGTTTCCAAAAACCTTTTTTCTAAATTTATCGGACGTTCCCTAAAATTTTTGTATCAGGTGTATGTAGAAGTTGAACTGTGAATATCTTCTGCGATCATTGCTGTTGTAAGTAACATTGTGTACGAAATGTACTTCGTTTAGTTTTCATTCCTTAGCAAATATTTGACTTAAGAATTTGTTCTAATTTGCCAAAGATTTAAATTAAATCACCTTTATTAATATCAAAATTCTTTACTGATGTATGATCCCCTTTTGAAGCTACAAGTGTTGTTTTTCCTGCAATTATACAGCTTAATTTTGATTCTACTACAATGCAAATAATTTATTCACATTTAATAATATCTCCTCCATTTAAAAGTGTGAGATATACGTTAACTCCTAGAAAAATATCAATCATTCTTGAATCATAAAAACATGGGTCAGCTTAAACTAAATCGCAGTATTATTGCTCAGTTCTAATGCATAGCAGCGCTTGAGAAGTTACCACAAATATTTTCGGTAACAATTCAAGTAGAGAATTTCAACTCGAAACAGAAACAAATGAATTTTATGTATTATACGTAGGTTTTTAAAAATATTACTAAATTTCTTTTTATACTTCTTGAAAGGTGCTCTTGCAAAGCCTTTCAAGAATTCTTACAAATCATTTCACATAGGAATGCCATTATTTTTCAATTGGTGTTCCCATCGCAATTTCGTGGAACTATTCTTTTTTACAAGAAATAAAAAGCATTAAAATATCACTAAACTCATCAAATGTTTGGGTTCTGAGACCTCTAATAAACTTTTAATTTCTGTTATAGTATCTACTAAATTCAAAACAGATGAGGCTGATGCATTTTAAATATATGAAAGATACCCGAAGCTATTAGTATGATCAAATTATGTTCTCCGTATTTGAGTACTTTTCATCTAAGAGACTCTTTGCAATTTAAAAATTTCTTATGAAATTAAGATAGGTTGACATTGATGTTAACGTTGCTAATCTACGGGCATCTAAAGCGTGAATCGCTCTACTAGACCAGATCTTGAAAAAAGATGCAGCGTGGCGAAGATATGCTTAGAAGTTTCTGTACAGAGTGTTCGGAGAAGCTGGATTGTTATTGGTTGTTGCTGGAGTAGTGCTGATCTGGTATTGGTTGTTGGTGTAGTGAGTGACGAATGCTGCAAAGATGCAGTTTGAGATGGCTTGGAAGTCCGGTGTTGAGTAGCTGCATTTCGATTGGTTGGAGTGTAGTGACAAATTCGACTGCTGTTGGCTGTTCTTGTTGCTAGTTAAGATTGTATAAATATGGTGGGTGGAGCATGTCTGAAGTGGTTTTGATTTAGTTTAGACTTAGAAAAAGATTGATTTTAAAATTGGGAGATTTTATTTAAAAATTCAAGAGAAAAAGATTTTAAGGGGACTCATAGGAGTCTAAGAAGATTTGTCCTTTGAATTTTGTGATAGAGTAGGTAGTTTTCGAGGTTTTTGATGTTGATGTTGTCAATTTGACTTAAAGAATCAAAGAAGTTTATGGATAATTTTTGAATGTGTCTTTGGAAGATGGTTAATTTGAGGGTTTTTAAAATTTCTTTATTACTCATAAATCACTTGGTCCACAACGGACATGCATAAGTTAAAATTGGACGCATAACAGAGGTGTAAATAAGCACTTTTCTTTCTAAGTTCATTGCTGAGTTCCGCTTAATTAAGGGATAAATTTTATGACATAAGTGTTGGAACTTTTCACGCGTTTGTAAAATGTGCGGTTTCTATGTAAGTGTCTTATCCAGGCTAACTCCTAGATACTTAGTTGTCCGAGACCACGCAATGGTTGTGCTGTAGAAGGTTGGTGGAAGAAAATTCCTCTTTTCTTGATAAACAAAATGGCATCAGTTTTATCCACGTTTACTTTGATTTTCTAAATATCAAAGAAATTTTAGAGGAATTTTAAATGCTGGTGTAGAGTAAAAATGACTGGTTGAGGTTTTCTGAATTCGCTAAAATAGCTGTATCATCAGCATACATGTTGAGGCTTATGAGGCAGTACTTTGGGATGCCATTTGCAAATGAATTGAATTACTTGGGACCAATCAATCTTCCTTTAGCTACGCGCCCTATCATATTGGAATGGAGAGGGTATCTCGAATTTTGACTTGGGAGGATTTGTTAGTACAATAGGAGTGTAAAAGATGAGTAAAAGCAGAGGAAAGTTTTAAGTAATTAGCTTGTAAGTGAGACCATTAATCCAAACTCTATCAAATGCTTTTGATAAGTCCAGAAAAACTGCTCCAGTAGAAAGTTTCTTTTGAAAGTCTGAAGAGATTAGAAAGCTTATTGAGATAGAGAGTCAAAGAGATAGAGTCAAAGAGTCACTTTTAAGAGATGACTTACCAATTTCAGAAGAGGTGTCTAATTTTGCAATACACATTAACAAAAAAAATCCAAGTTCTATTCTTTTTTAAACATATAAAACTCTTCTTCAAATGACATTTTTGACCTTTAAAATAATCTAGAAATTTGTGAGCTTTGCCATAGAATATGTGATATGTCACAGCTTTAGCCCCATCAGATAATTAGTTGTTGGTATAGAAATTTCAAGTTCTTTATAATACAAATGCTTCACTACGCGTGAAGCCAGATTTTAATATATAAATTCTCTGTCCTTCAACTTTCACCCAAAGGAAAAGGAAAAGCTACGTAAATTATCAACATAAGAATTTTTATCCTTTTTTTTTACTAATCATTGAATTTTGAAACGAAATTCGCAATATATTTTCATTAATATATGATTCCTCTAGCAGTAACAGCATTGCAATACACCTATTGATTCCAGAGATCTTAAGTGTAATATGGCTTATCACAAAGTTGTCTTTTGTTCAGTTTCGATTTTAGGTATGCAATGTTTTTGGTACTTATGGCCATAATACTCAACAAGAAACTCAATATAGACAAACGTTGTTTTCAAGTTATCAACAACCTTGGATTCTTCTAAGTTGACTCCGAAGGCTGTTAGGCTACTTCTCCATCAAATTTAACTTTATTTTGGGAAGTCTTATATTGTTGTTTTCTCTACATTAACTGATGCCAGCAATCCACTTAGAGGCGAACGTTTCTCAAACTACACTCTTCTATCATTATCAATATTTTCATATGAAAAAATGGAAATAATCTCAAAACATTATTATTTTAAAGAAAAGGATACGACTGTGCACAAAATAATAGTCAACAATCTCAAAACTCAAATTGAAGAATCGCAACAGAAAGATAACACAGCTTTTTGATAATATCCAGGATCTCTCTCTCTCTCGCATCTTGGAAGACAATTAATCCCAGTTTTGTATGCTAATAACCATGTCTTAGCTTTCCAAATCACATATTCCACTTCTAGCATTTCTTGATTTTTCAGATTCGCCTCCAATATAAACGATTAATTAAGATACTTCACTTCAATGTACATATCTATCAACATGTTGTTATCTTCATCTCCCTTTTCTTTCTTTTCAATTTGGTTTCTTTGTAAATCACTCTACCTAATTCAATATTTTTTTAATTAAATAATGATAAAAAATTATATTCAGTTGAACAAACAAAATAAACCGTTCTCTAAAAATACAAAGTTTTTCTTATACGCTATTATAAAAAAATTTCAAAATATTTAAATATTTTCCAACTCTCTTACTACTTCTACAAATTTTAAAATTAAAAAAAAATTTTCAATTTTTAGAAGTGTTCATCACAATTTGGTACATGAATTTCATTGTTCTAGTGTTATTTATAGTTTTCCAATATTTTTTCTGTTTGACATTGGGAAGAACAGTGAAAAAAAAACTCTATCTAATTTCGAGAATTTTTAAAAAATATTCATTTATCTAAATTCTTTTACTATGTACAGAATTATCAAACATATGCAAAACAACGAGAAAAAAATTTGATAACATTATGTTCAACACAAAAGAAGCATTAGCATGTTAAATACGTGACCATTGATAAAAATAAAAAGCTGAGTAAAAAAGAGCTTTAGTGTATTGAAGATCCATGAAATGAGTTAGGGCATTGTTAAAGAAAATTGATAAACAATATAGTTAGAACTATGAAATTTTGCATAGATATTTAGAAAAATCATGCATTTCAAATAACGCAATTGTTTTGCAGTATTATGATAAATTTAGGGGTACTGTGTTCCTTTAAAATTACACAGGTTAGTATCCAAAATTGTTTTTAAAAATTACAACATATAAGCGTTAAAAATTATTCATGAAAAAGGTTGATCAAATCTAGTAAATAATGTTAAAAGTGTAAAACTTTTACTTATTTATGAGGTTACTTTCGTCATTGGTTTCAATTGCAAACTTAAAAACGGAATACTACATTTTACTTGTGGCTATGTCCGGGTGTGATTATTACATCATGCGGATATCAGTTTGTTTTATTTATCACCTCATAATTGATATTTACTATTGATGCTAATTTTAAGAATGTAAAATAATTTATTATTAATAATTGTACAGAGTCTTATAAATTACATTGAGTAAAAGCACATTTATCTTATATTTATATTTTTATAAATAACATTCTTATTCATTATATTATAGAAGAATAAGGATTTCGGCTAAAATCAATGTTTATCTTTCAGCAACCATATCGTAATTCTTCTCACGATCAAAAATCCTCAGGTCATCGTAATGTCACATAAGCCCTTGTATAATGTAAGTATTATTTTCGAAACTAAAGATGAAGAAAGTAATTTTCATAAGTGAATAAATTGAGAATTTTTATCTTTACCTTACTTATAGGAGTTTCTATCTTTTTTTATCGATGTTCAGACAGAGTCGCTTGTTCGAATCCGTACAGCACCGAAGATTCGCCGCGGAGAGTGAATAGGGTATCCTATATATTTTGAATGACGAGATATTGATTTTTTTATGACATTGTGAGAATTTTCATGGAACATTAATACTGTCAATGTAAATGAACATCTCGTGTGCTGAGAATTTAAACTGCAATATAGAGGAAATTACGACAGTTTTTTTCATTGGCCTTCGTATGGCCTTCTGAGATGTTAATTCAAATAAAAACGATTCGTGCCTGATGAAAATCATCTGACTGGACAGGAGAACAGGAATCACTAAAGAATACAGTTACCAGTCGAGGCACCCCACAATTCATTCGTTGTGAGGCAATCGCTACAACGTATTGGCATCTCACAAAAGGTGATGCTTCTAGCCGAAGCCGATATAGATGTCGGCGAATGGTAAAGAGGAAATGAATTACCGTTTACTGTGTTTTCAGTTGGTATCAGCAATTCTGTAGTAATTCGTCACATCCATTGTGTCGTTGAAAATCGATGACCAGGCTTTTATACCGGAGGACATGAACTATAAATACAGTCTTGTTTACATCTATTGCGCAAGAAGAAACTGATATAAATTCCTCACCAGAGAAAACGCCATTTTTATTATTAATTAGTTGGGGAAAGTAATAAAGTAATTACTTGTAACTTACGATCTGTACAAATAAATCAAATGTATTATGCGTCATCCAATAGAAAGATTTCTCGGCTTTACAATAGCAAGTTGGATTCTAATGCACTACTATGTTGAAAATAAATGTTGTTTGTAGAGGGAACTGTTGGTTGATCGATAAAGGTTCGAAAGAAGCTTTATTTTTATAATACGACTGGTCTGGATCTATGGGCGCATCTGACTTCATGTGTTAATAATCTGTGAATTAAACATCCGAAACATTTTGAAAATGGGACTTACTTGGAAACTCTTTAAAGCCGTCGTCTTCGTTGCTTGTGTTGGTTGTTTTTACTACCAGTCAACCCAATTCTTGCAGCTCTACTTCTCGTATCTCACAGTAACAAACATAGACCTCACATATCCTGAATTTTACAAAAATCCTGCATTCACATTTTGCAATACCAATCCGTAAGAGAATAAGTTTTACTATACTATGTATGTTATACCGAATTTTCAATAAGTTATTTAGAAATCTTTTGAGTTTATTTAGATTATTGATTTTCAATGTTGAAAGGATCAACTTCAAATTATAAAGAAAATTACATAAAAGTACTTACGATATTCCTTTTCAGGACATAGATCTTAGCTTAATTTTGATTTAACCAGAAATCACCTCAAAATACCTTTGCTCATATGATTTACACAATATCTTTACATAAACTTATATACTTAACTTATATAGTGCAGCGACTCTCTTCTACAACAACGTTAGAAGTTAAAAGGCCTTACTCAGCCACCCCGGAGAGATATCTTTTCGATTTGGTTGGTAGGACCGTCAACTTCGGACCCACTCGTCCAGGGTTCGAAACAACGCTGCCGCATCAAGGTCACCAACTCTTTCCCCCTCCTCGGGGTCGGAAAACCACCAGTCGCCGAAGTGGTGACTCAGGACTTGAACACTAGATGGCAGCACAGCCTATACCTACTGATTGCATAAGACCCCGACGCAAAAAAATACTTGCCTCTGTACATTTAACTAAGACAAAACGCACTCAAAAATCACGACTAGTGATATTCCGGCTTTGGCGCACGTGTCGCCGAGACCAGCCACTCTACACGAGAAAGTCCATGACTCAAATGGAAACTGTCCCAAGCAAAATTCAATTCAACAGAGAAGGGATGTATATCAATTGCAGTAATGGCTGACAAAATCGAAAAACAACCTTTTGAACAAACCAAGCAATCAAAAGAGCAACCTTCTGTACAATCTCTTCGTATCATCAGGATGATACTGGAGGGGGAGTATGCAGCGACTCTCTTCTACAACAACGTTAGAAGTTAAAAGGCCTTACTCAAACCACCCGATGAGATATCTTTTCAGCCTGATTGGTAGGACCGTCAACTTGTAACCCCTTGGTCCAGGGTTCGAAACAACGCTGCTGCATCAAGGTCAACAGCTCTCTCCCCCGATAAACACCCAGCCACCGAAACAGTCTTGTTTATTGTTGTAATTTGTAAAAAATAATGTCAAATTTTAAAATTGTAATTTAACAGACAATGAGGAATTACTAATAATTATATTTCAAACTTATTATTCCTTCAAAGGAAAAACCTATTTTCTCTTTAAAGTAAATTTTACATAATTATTATTTTTTTGTTTTTGTTTTGTTGTTGTTGAGGTTGTGAAGTAGTATCATTAAGTTTTAATTCTTATTAAGAAATAACAAAAAAATATCTGGATAAAATTTATTCAACATGTGAATTTTAACTCAAGGTACATGATGCTGTAAATTACAAGTGTTAATGTAAATATATTTGGTTTCATGAAGACGTGAATTAAATTAACTCTCTATATAGTGCAGCTTTAATTATTATCTAGGGATATCCTAAAAATTTTTTAATTATTACTCAAGTAGTCCAAATAGGTACTTAACTTTTATTTATAATTTTTAAGGTTTCTGTACATATTCCCCATTGAGAATTATGAATTTTTCATGGTGTTTCTTGACATTTCGAAGGCCTTCATTGTTGAATAGAGTAGACTGAACTCTATCTTCTCGATACTGAGGGTTTCTTCAATATATCGGGCTATTGAAAATCATTCATCTGATTTTAAAATTGAAAATTTTCTTAAATAAACGACACAGAGTGATAAGTAATACATGAACGTAAAGAGAAAACATGTAAGTTTTTTTTATAAGAGTTCGATATAACTTCCTTTATTTATTACACGAAAACATCAATTTAGTTTGTAAATTCCTGCCAAACACGTTGTAAAGTGTCTGTGGCTATTGATTGTACCACAGCAAAAATCCTTTGTTTAAGTTCATATAAATTTGTGGATAATGGTGGCGCATACATTTTATGTCTTACAAATTCCCGAAGGATGAAACTGCATGGGGCCATATTAGGGGTTTTAAGTGGTCAGCTGTGAAACATCAAGTCCTCTAGTCCACTGTGAAGGTTCCAGCTGTTGTTCCATATGGCTCAAAAGGAACTCAATTCATTAACAAATGGCCCCACGCACCTAGCCTCAAAATGATTAGCAAATACTCGCAGTCATCATTAAAAGAGAATAAATTGATCAAGCATCGATAACATCCTCATTAAAGGAATAACATCAAAAGTTAAAAATTTGAGAAATCTAAGTCCGACAGAGGAGAGCTTCCAGGTGCTCAGGACTATGCCACGGCCCTGGCAGTATAGCCTGGAGACATCACCTCTAAGGCATGTAGGAGCAAATTCCAGGCAAACGAAGGTAGTGTTCCTATTCATCATATCTGTTTTGTAGATGGGACATAAACTGGCAATATCCTTCTCTTTAGATGTTCAGCTAGAAGTCATGTTCTGTTTAATCTACATTGACCACACCTCTGTATGTTGTCTAACTGAATTCTTTTCAGTAATTTGTTGCTCCATGAAACCTTCAAAGTAGCTCCATGAAATCTTCTAAAACAGTTTTCGTGAATAGCTTCGAGAACACAGTTATTTCTTATTCACAATATAAGATTTCTGCATTTTCTCTTTGAATTCAAATGTAAATAAATTTTGAAATGTGAATAAGTGGATGAATAATTTAATAACCCTGCACTTCTCCTTGAAATCAAACAAATCAACATTGATAGCTGAAATTTACATCATTATATACATACGGAACAATAAAGTAGCTAAAAATATTTATCCAGATGTTTGGATAACTCTTTGCTTTTATTAAATCTTAATGGCACACCAACCTATAGCAAATTTACAAAATTTCCTTATTAAATACTTCATTATTCTTTAGATTGTTGTATTTTCCAAACACTTTAGGCATTAGTATTTCTTTAACAACTATTGTCTTCTAATCAGCTGGATACGCTTTTATTTTAGAGTCAAGCGAGAAAAATTTTGTGCCGAATATCCTCATTTATGTCAGAAACCAAACAACTTGACAGAATTTTGTAAGAACCATCCTTCTTTTTTTGCGAACGTGATATCTCAAATTTAGTGGTCAGTACTTTCATTTACCTTTTAAGTTACTTTATATTTTGGAGTTTTTTTGTTAGTTAAATTTATTTTCGACTTGAATATCATAACTCTACTTTATTTTAATCCCAATGCAAACGTTATTTATATGTGCTTTCGTGTGTTATGTCTTTGATTATAATATATATTTATATTGGGAAACAAATTTACAAAACTTTTTACTTCTGTTTTATGCGTTATTAAAGGTATTCTTTTGCATCCGAGTAAATTTTTAATTAATTAATGAATATTCCCGCTTTATCGAATTTCATTGAATTTCTATTTCATTCGCTTCTAAGGATACATAAAAGATACATGTGATGATTTATTAATATGTGCTAACGTGCTCTTGCTTCTAAAAATAATGTCAACGAAAATACGCAGGCATAAATTAAAGGATAATATTACTTTAGGTTCAAAAGATTGACATTATAATACATTACGATTATAATAATTAAATTTAGTTTGCTAAAAGTATACTTGTGTATCTAAGACATATTTAATCTATTATTTTACTGTCTGCTTTCATTTTAATATCCGAAATATACATTATTGTTTACTTTAATAAATTTTAGTTTGCTTTTATTTTAATATTCAACTTGCTATTTGATTTTTATGGCTGAACAGTTTGTTTTTATTCTTTTTGTTGTTAACATAGGCAATATTTTTTGCACTTTTAGAGTGTTTGAACTCGTGAAAATAAAAACCGCATTAGGAATCTGAAAAAGGAATTTTCTTTGCTTTATAGTCATTGCTTTTGTGGAGCCTGGAGATCGGAAGGGCGCTTACTTTACTCTAATTAATAGTCGTTTTGAATAACTCGACTTTTTCGAAAATGAAACAGAAATAAAAGTCAGGACGTGTTAAATTGCAATTAGCAAAGCAATTTCAGATTTCTTAAATTTTTTTTTTTAAATTTGTGGTACAGATTTAATATTTAATAGCTTTATTAACTTTATTATTAAACTTTATTATAGATTTAATGTATAAAAACTAATACAATCCTCAAAAAGTTATATGAATTATTTAGTTTTGAAGACATGTTGGATATATTAAGGCATACATCTTTTCAAAAACTATGCTCTCTTTTAAGTTACATGATGAAAGCGAGTAATTGATAATTTCGCTTTTATATTGAATTACTACAGTGTATTCATGTAAATTTTTCTATATTTGAACTATTTGTACTACTTTTTTGTTTCTACTTAAAATCTAAGAACAAATATTTTATTACCTTAATATTTTTAATAACTTATTCCAGATACCCAAACTTGGATATTATGCAAGTGATTCTAATGTAGCGGTTCGCGATGCCTTAATGGAAATATATTTTTATAACATTACTCAAGATTACGCGGAACCTTGGAGCTGGAGGGTCCCACAGGACGAACTTAATCGACAAAAGTACGGAAATCAACATTTTGAAGTAATATTCGCATAAGTCGGCTTAAGTTTAGGATTGAGAGGTATCTCAGAAAATGATACCAACCAATTATGCTTGTAATCAGATATATCTAATCATGCAAAATACTGAGCGACATTGCATTTTAGATAGCTAAATAATAATTTTAACAATTTTGCTGGATAAATATTTCACCATCATTTCCGAAAATTCGAACAAAGAAGTAAATTACGAAAAAATAAATGAAAGATCAATATCTTTGGGATGAACATTATTTTTGTTGGGACTTATAGTAACAATGTACTTAAAAGCCTCTATTTATCCAGTTAATTTCACGGAATAAAAATATACAACTTTTTTCTAAAGCCTCAGTATATGAACAAAATGCTATGTTGTTGGTTGCTCAGAGAGCACTTAAGAAATTTAAAATAACTTGCCTATTTCTCCTTTGCTAATGTTGCCCAGCAATGCCTTTTTCGGTCTTTGCCTCGAGTAATCCTTTTAATTCAAAGACATTCAGGTTAAAGTTGAGATTCGTAAAGCATTACGGCAAATATATCTCAACAAAACCTATCAATATGGTTGGCATCTTCGGAGGTAGGTTTTTTCAACCCAATTTCTGTATAAATGCTAATATTTCAGAACATTTACGCACTTGAGAATGTTGAAGAATTGAGTCGGTAGATACCTCTATAAGTGATATATAACATTCACTTCAGTCTACAATTTTACGTATCCAGTTACGCAAAATATAGAGTGATACCTTTATAATTTTTAATAAGTGTTTATTATTGTGCATGGAATTCGAAATGATTATTAAATATTATAACTATCATTTCCTTCATTTTTCTAAAAAACGCGACCAAAATTATAAATGAATGAAAAATATCTATGGAAATAATTATTTGTATTGAGTATAGGTATTTGGTTCTCATTGTAAACATTCATTCAAAAAATATCTGCTTATTCAGTTTATTTCACAGAACAAAGAAAGATTGTTTTTCTTCTTCAATATCTGTAGCAAAGTGATTCGTAAAATAGTTTGCAACACTATTGAAAAGCTCTTGGTGCATTATTTATCATTCGTCAATCCATCCTCAACAGATATTTCGTTAGAATTATCGTTTCCGGCCGTTAATTTGAGTAATTGTTGTAATTATTTCTCAATGAACTACTTGCATAGCAACATACACGTCATTCTTATGTTTCAACGCCATGGTCGTTATAGCTGTTAGTGTTTCATTTCTGAACATGTTTTCCTTTGTAAATTGTATGTGACCTAAATTTTTAAATGTATGCTTTGGAATGCATGCATCTGGAAATAAAAAAAAAATACTTTTGAAGTTTGTTTCAGTATTTTTAAAATATCCTGTTGAAATTTACTTCTACCCACAGTCATCCACTTGTTTTCTACAAAATGAAGCAAAAGTGACTTTTTTTTCAAAGTTTTAATGTTAAAGGAATGCCATTATCTGAACAGAAATCGTGGTTTTAAATGTAAAAACGAAATCTAAACTACCTCAATATCTAGAATAAATAAACAAAGATGCCTTGAATGATTGAAACGGAGGTTTTGTTTCAAACTTTGCAATTTTTAAAAGAGCTTCTAAATTTTCTTAAACAAGTTGATGTTAGAAACGACACGAATTATATTTCACAAACTATTTGAGTCTTATTCGCACCCAGGCATAATAACATTTTATAAATCGAAGACAGTGACTTTTATTAATGGCATTTTTGCTGTCTATGTAGGAAAGAGCAAACAACTTTTGTTTTCGACTTCAGAAGAAAAGTGTACTTAACCTGCTTTTCTATGAATCTTCGTGTTTATAGTAGCGAGGAAATCAAAACTACCTAAATGCGTAAGTACGATTGCAGCTTTAAAGTTAAGTTTAATGTCAGCAATCAGCATTCTTCGAATTTAAAACAAAATCACAACTTTCCTTAAAATTTCAGAATTTAATGTAAAAATAACTAAAGTCTAAGCTAGATGTAATTATTTAAAACTAATAACTAAAATGTAGACGTATTGCTATTGTTACTTAAGAAATTAGAAATAAATTCTTTTGATAAAGTTAATATTTGTTTCTTACTACAATAACTTATAGCCTAGTGACATATATAAATATTTGTAGTTATATTTGTTTGTCATCTGAGGCCTCTGTTGATCTCATTCATTAAGGGTCCCGTTTTAGAAACATTTCAAATTCGTGGAAGTTAAGTTAACCCTATGTATATTCTAATTATGCTCTTATCTGTAATATGTTCTATAATAAAAATACAGATCAATATATTCATTGGAATGCAATGAGATTTGCTAAAAAGTGAAAAATAAGGTAGTTCCTTCCTTTTATATTACTCTTTTTTTTAAAAAAAAAAACAACACAATTTTATGCCTGTAAGTTTACAGAATGTTTAGGAATATTTTTTAAATAATATTTGCAACATAATACTTAACAAATCAAATAAAAACTAAGTATATTAATATATTGTGGTGAAATGCTCGCCATCTTCTTACCATGCCCTGAGGCGGTTCGAATCACTTGGCATGAAACGGCACATTGGAACAACTAGTTTCTGCATGTGCGCAGCTATGCAAATTGCGAGTACCTTTCGTGCACATCTGTGGTACTTATGCCAGTGCAATCATTAGAAGAACACAACAAAAGTGAGAAAGCAGTCCATGTCTCGTCTTGACTTACCCTCCCCGATCTGTCTACTGTTCTCTTCTTCCGGACATGCACGAATTCCCTTCTTTTGATCGATGATTCGAATAAGAAGTGGATATTGGATAAGTAGAAGATATTTCGCCCACTAGCATATTCAAAGTTTTATCAAGCACTTACTACATTGAATGGCAAATAAATGATATTTTAAATGTTAAATTATTCTGGATCATTTACAATTTACTGATCCGAGTCAATTAAAGTGTGGCATATGCTTTCAATATAAAAACTTTTAGAACTTAAGAGTTTTTTTTCCTTAGGTCCCCTTTGTATGGATGTTGAATATTCTACTCTACATATGTTCCAGACATTGCTTTTAGAAGAGGAATCAATGTATCCTTGGACCCCGTCCCAAAAATAGTCATGGCCATCCACTCTCCTTTCGTTCCAATTTCAACACTTACCGACGGAGAGATTTTACAAAAAGCCCACAGATACAAGATAAACATACGGATGGTAAGAATAACTTTCAATATAGCTCTAGTTTCCAATCTAATGCTAAAAATGCTACCTCGACAGTGTTTCATCAAATTGATTTGAACAAAACTTGTTAGACTCTTGTAATAAGTTTTAACTCTTACGAGATCCAATATTTATTTGTTCATTGCCTTTAATATTTTTTGAATCTACTTTTGTTTGATCGTAATTTATTCTTAAGATTCATGTATACCCGCCATTTTGATTTCGTCAGATTAATGTTAATCCCATGGAATAAAGTGCATTTGAAAGAGCAAAAAATATAATGAATGCTTCTGTGGAATTACTTTTTTCCTAAAAATTTTAACAATATTTTTACTCCTATTTTAATGATTCGTTTGCGAGTTTTACTGTTTTTAAAAATAGTTTTAATTATTTTTAAAAATCAGAAGAAAAAAGTAAATCCACAGAAGCATTCATTGTCCTTTGCTTTTTCAGATGCACTCTATTGCATCCAAATAGATCAAATAACAAAGATGTGATAATTAAAGTCTAAATTTCATTGGATGAACATTAAACTGACGAAATCAAAATAGCGGCTAGACGAGAGCCTTAACTTTGACTTTATTTAAAAGAATTGTTGGTGTAAAAAATGGCACAGTTTCTTTTATACTGTTAATATATGTCATGGATTGGGATATATCTTTTTATCTTCAGGACGAGTATCTTATCAATTTATTTCAAACAGTTGTTCAAAAATCAAAAGAATTTTAAAAGAAGGTAAATGTGGTGTTAAATACTTAGAACTTATAAATCTCTTCAAAGTTAATCGAATTATTTAAGTTTTGACATTAAATGCTACAATATTTGTCAATAATTCATTTATGAATCGTTAATGTATTTAAAATTTCATCACAAAGAAAACTTCTCTCTTTTTTTTATTCAAAACTTAATTTTGAATTTATGTATGTACTTCAATAAAACGTAATTCGAATATGAAGTACAGTAATTTATTAAGGAGATCGAACCAATCAAATTGGTAATAAATGCTAGTGCACAGCGAAATAGAATTTTTCTAAATAATAAACTCGATTTCTTTGCATTTTTCTCTATAAAATTGTTAAAAAAGTGATGCTTCTAATTTAAGGAGTTGCAATGGTCGTCAAATGATAAAGAGATAAGTTAGCCTTTTCTTAAAATGGTTATAAATCCACTTTTGGATAAAAATTGAGTTAATGGATGCTTTAACGAGATATAAATGTTCTCATTTTTTATTTAAAATTCACATTGATCTCTGTTTCTTAAGAAGTTAGACAAGAAAATTAATGTTTACCAATATTTCTTAATTAGACCTAAGCTCTTGAGCATTTTATTGCAAAGGGGGGGGGAGTGACTTATACCACTTTATATAAAAGTAACTGCTCAATATATTAGTGTTTGTTGAATTTGCAACTGTATTTTGCAACTCAGTTATGAACTCTAGTCATGGTAGCGGTTTTGAAAGCTGGTCCGTCGATCCTTGATGTCACTAAAGACCGATCGTGTAGCCAGGGCTGATACGTTGTAAATCTGTCGTGACCATTGGTGTGGTCTGTAAGTTAGGAGAGGGGGGACAGCTGAGGTGTCGTCCTCGTCACTTGACAGATGTTCAAATTTACGTGATTTGGTATCGATAACCTTCGTGTTGCTTCAATCGCGTCGTTAATAAAGCGAACCAACCTGTTACCAGCTGTCAATTACGTGGAGGAGTGAATGTGGTTCGATATTGGGCATTTTATGCCAGAACTTATAATATCACTTCGTGTACATCTCTCTACTTAGAACGTAAGTGCAGTTTACTGTAAGAACTTTGAAGAGTTTCACAAAAAATTGGGCAACAATAATCTGTAATTGTCCCTTTTCGAAACTTCCTCAGCTCTCTATATGTTAAATGCTGATTACTCTCAACTGGCCCTTTTGAAGTTTACTAGTGAACATAATTGCGTAGAATGTGCAGGATACCTTACATAGGATGCATACACACATTGTAAATAATTTTCATTTCCATTGGACGGATCAAAATTCTTACTTGCATAAAGTCTGCTACATATTCTTTCACGTGCACGTCTAAGCATATACAGTAAGTCGTTCTTTTTCTAGTATATGTGTTCGTTGACAATTTTCATTGACTGTGTCTAGAGTTTATTGCATTATTCTCAAATGCTTTGAGATGGGAATTTAGGATAGATCTCTTAACAGAGTTCTAGATACCGTTGTAAAGTAATTTCTTTTTATTTTGGGAATTATATATCTGAACAATGTTAAAAATAGTGATGACAAAATGTTTATTTACCTTCAATTTTTTTGTCTATTACAGAATTATTTATTTATTTTTAATTGTTAATAGGCTACTATTCACTCAAGAATTTCTCCCTAGAACGAATAAAATGATTCATAAGATTTGAATTTCTAAGAGGCATTCTTCCAGACTTCCAGTTTCATCAGCAATAATTAAGCTACTTATATTATAATTTTGCAAAAACCTTTAAACATGAATTTTCAAATTAACCTTAAGGAAGAAATATATCTTACAATAATATCAATTATTCCTTACGTTCCTGTATAGCAAATACTTGTTAATTTTGACTACGCAGTCATTTGGTAATATTACGACACATTGTTACTTACAAATACCATTTTAATACTTTAGTATGTTCAATAAAATGGATGTTTGAAGGGTGAACAATTAATGTGTTGGTTTTATCGTCGAAAAACTTATTTGGCCAAAATGCGTCAAATATTCGATTGTAATAACGAAGTACATTGTGAAAGTAGTTATAAAAATACACATTTTTGTTCCAACCGTAAATCGAAAAAAGGAAGAGAAAAGATAGCTATTGTTGACTTACGCCACAAAGTATATAATCTTGTACTTGCTAGAAAAGAAAGACACTCCCGGAGTAAATAATGAACTATTTTGTGCAAATAATACATTTTATGATCCCTTAATATGTATTTTGTAACGTATTATGATGCATTTTACTTAATCAAATGTATGTATTTACATTTTATTGTTAAAAACATCATAAATTTTTACAATTTACTTCTATTTTCAGGAAATGGATATTTTCAGCTACATCGGAGGTCTGATGGGATGCTGGCTGGGTATCTGCATGTGTGGGCATGGGATGCTGCATGTGTGGTCATGCGTGGATACAAATCTCTTTAACCTTCCCCTCCATTTTTTTTTATTTATAACTTGGTATTAAAATATTATCATATTCAACATGGAGAAAACAAAGAATTTTCATTGAGTTTTGCTTTTACAGAATATACAAAAGTATCTCAAGCACTTAATCCGTCAAAAATGAAAAATATCTAAAATGTAATTGAGATCAGGACAATAGTATTTGTCAGAATTTATTCTTCTAGCTTCCAGAACACAATTAAGTAAATTTTGAATGTATTTTAGTTTGGAGAGTTCTGTCATTTGTAACTGCAAACAAATGACAGAACTCTCAAAATTAAAATACGATTTAATTGACAATATCTCAAATTCTTCTCATGAATATTTATGAATATATTGAACCATTTTGTAATTGATTTTGAAATGGACAACTATTTTTGAGACAAGAGTTTATTGCAGAACGTGATTCTACACACTATGAAAAACGTTGTTAAACAAAGCAAGATGAGTACACGTATATTTTTTGGCTAAAAATTAATCACAAAGCATGGAACCGAATTTCTCAACGTTTGGAGCTCTGTACTTGTACAGGAGATAGTTCTACGCTTAAATGTTTGTGGGAAGAGATTGGTAGTAATAATGTTTAATGGACTCGGGACACTTTTAATTCTTAAAAATCCTTGTTTAAAACTTTGAACTATTCATTCGATCTCACATTCATTTGTTGGCCGTAATCGATCGATGGATAGTCCTCTAATAACATGTATAGGAAATATAGCGAACAAACCACATGCTGTAGTGATCGAGTAGAGTGGGATATGACCATTCCATTCAAAATGTGCTGAATTTTCCTTTGTTCCTTTTTTAATATCATGACTAGGCAATATTCCATAAGAACAGATAAAAATGTCTATTATCGTCAAAGTACATAGCCTGCCAGCTTTGGTCTTTAAAATGAGCATTGTCTGTGTTGATAATATAAGAGCCATAATGTTTTCTTTTTGTATAGGAAACCTATAACTGGCAAACATTCTTTCAAATCCGATATCACTGACAGCTGATTTCCTTATAGCCAATGTATCATGTTCGATTTAATAATTTGTGAAAACATTTAAAAATTTATGGAATTCTGTAAGGAATTGAATTTCTATGTAAGTAAATAAGGTAACTCTTTCGGAAAAGTCTATCTCAAATTTTAAATATATAGATATATGTGCACTTAAAGCTATATGTGCATAAAGATGATTATCAAAATAATCCTGAGTTAGATCAAACACGTATTTTCTTTGTATTCATCGAAAGCTATCTTGATTTTATGTCGGCCAAATTCGGTGAATAAACTTGAATAATTTTTTGCATATAAAGTTTTTGAAAATTTAGGTGTATACGCGTAGTCGAAGCTTGATTTGTATGTTGTGAAAGTGTACATGTTTGTGTACCTCGCGTAAGTGAATATGAATATCTCTGCGGACTTTGCGTGAAGGAGTGTCAAATGTATCTGCCAAATGATGTCGAGCTTCTTATGCAAATGCGTCGCCGTGAAGTATGTGCAATTACCACAAAGAGGGAAGAAGAGCCCTTTCCTAACGAAAGCGTAAATCACATTCCTGTGTATTAAGTGCACAATAACCCTATTCGTGTCTTTCGTGTATAAATTCGAATATTAAAAAAGAACTGTCTTATGCTGAATTATCGCAGAAAACCAAATATCACATGGAAATAATTTTAAAATGTAAATCACATTAGTTTAATGTTACCATTTCTCATTGAAACTTATTGTCTTAAATCAATTGTAATCACATTGCTTCATTAAATTAATGACTCGTTCACTTTCACAGATTGTTTAAGTAAAATTTCGGTACACAATAAAGTTTATCTCATTAAAATGACTTTTATTGTGATTCAAAATAAAATAATTTCAGCAGTTGAAGAATATCCAACTATAAAATGATTTATAATGAGTCATCAAATTAATAATACTCATCCATCATCATCATCACCAATACATCATTAAATTTTTGTTATAATTCTAGCTTCATAAACATATATATAATCCCTAAGCATAATTCAAAATTTTCAAAAGGTTTGTCATTATGATACTAAACATTTACGAACCAACTGCTCTTTGTGTAATTTTAGAATGATATAAGCTCAAAAACGAACCAACTACTCTCTGAGTGACTCTAGAGTGTTATAAATTTAAAAATGAACAAACTCTGAATAATTCTAGTGTGACACAAACTCAAAAAGTAACCAAATGTTCTCTTTATTATTACAAAGTGATATTAGTTCTAAAAGGAATTAATTGTTCTCTGAGATTTCAGAGTGATATTAGCTTACAAATGTAGCGAACAAATATTGGAAATTATTTTGGAGATAACAGTGATCGACTGATTTTAACCACACGTTTTAACTCCGAAGTATGTACATTAAGATCAATAAATTAGTAGCGAAATTAATTGCGTAAAAATATCACATTCAAATTGCTTTAAATTTCCTCTTTGTTACTTTCCTCCCGTTTCTCTATAGTACGGATCTTTTTTATGAGAGTGTGTAATTCAGATTTACAGAATGTATACAAATTACTCTGTGTTTATCTTTTAGAAATGAACTCTGTTATTGATTGATGAAAATTTCCTTTAGAATTTTACAATAATTCGTTTGATAGACATGAAAGAAGTTCAAAGAAAATTACTTGTTTAGGTAATTTAAAAAAATTAGGAAGAAAAACATTTTTAATTACTATGAAAAATTGCTCTACCAGAACTATACTCAAATACTATCAATATGAAAATAAACATTATCACATAAATCTTAAGAGTATACTTAAAAATTAGATATTAATTCATTACCAAGACGAACGTAAATGCAAATTTAATTAATGTCATCATGAATCAAATGATTACTTCTCATAAAAATTCATTTTCGTCAAACTCCATGAAAACTACTATTTTCATCAAACACTTTTAACTCTTGGAGACATCGCGCATCGTGTGATAGCATAAGATAAATACGATTTGAAACTTTTTATAAATATTAAATAGGAAGCTCAAATAATTCCTTGAATATTTTTCAAATAATTATTTAGAAAAAACACGCACAAGTATGAAACATACGAGTGTAACTATATTATAA
>BMAW01027486.1:0-15375 GCA_019974015.1 Nephila pilipes | reverse complement strand
TAAATCCCCTCGAAGCTCCACATTTAATTTATTTCTGTTTTTAGTTAAAATTGAATTAACGTGACTGAAACCGGCTTCAACCATATACGAACTTGGAAACGCCAGCATAAATGGCTGAGCCATTTCGTAAAGTTTCACATATTTTTGGTCACAAGGTCGTAAAGTTTCGTAAAGTTTCACAAACTGGTCACAAGGTCAAGTTGTGACGTCACGGTATACATACGAAAACACATAAGGAAAAAAGGGGCAGATTGTTTTCTGATTTATTATTTTATTTTCTATAAAGAATATAATATTAAGTCAATTATAAAAATATTTTAAATTTTTACGTACGCAGTTAGGTATGTGTGATTTGCGTATTAAGAACTGTTTTTCCTTCGAGTCCCAATAGACCCCCATTCGACCCCTTGGGTCAGATAGACCCCTACTGTTGTTAAATAGACCCCTAGGGGTCTATATAGACCACTTTGGCGACCCCTGACCTAGATGAATACATGAAATATTCTCTCGTCTCAAAATATTTTATGAACAATTGAACAGATATTTCGCTCAGCCGAGCCATTTGGTAAAATATATATCACCTTGAAACAAGAATAGATACTCAAGTTTTTATTAGAAGGAAAGTTCTGAATACAACTGAGCATTTATATAGAAATAAACTTCTTTTGCGGTATATATAAAAACACACGAGTCCTTCATTTAAAGTCCAGCTTACTTCTTCAAAGAACAAAGGTTCCCAATTCTGATAAAACATCGCAAGAATGTCTTTTTTTTAAAAAAAAAATAATTAAGGTAAATTTGTGCTCTCGATTCTTTTACAATTAATGCGACATTGTGAACATAATTCTACGAGAATCAGAATTTCAACATGCTCAAAAATCGATCGTAGAATTTATCCAGTTCTTTAATAATACGGTCACCATCGATGGGATTGGCGCAGTCACCCCCTTGATCGACAGGCAAAATTTCTTTCTGTATGTATTTGAGAAGCTCATCCTTGCTGTCTCCGTGAATGTAAAACTAGAAAGAAACAAAAAAAGAACACCAGAGTCATGTTTTTTTTTTTCATTTACTTATTAATATACACTGGTGTTCAAAAGTTATGTGTACTTGATAAATTATATGAATAATGAATGAAATCTAAGTTGGAGTGGTGGAAAACTGATACGTGAGAGTAACATGAATATAAAGAAAGCAGTGCGAAAGAACGATAGTATTTACTTTCTTAATTAAAGAAAAGTTCGAAAGAAGATTGGGCATAACAGGAGTTCAAACTTTCGTAAAAAAAATAAAATAAAAAGGTGATGCTACAGTTTTATAAGGTGTTTGGTCACTTCTGATAGCCAGACACGATGCAAAGCGATTTCGCATATTTTCGATTGCAATATGGAGGAGTTGTGGGCTTAAAAAAGATCACAACGACACTAAGAACTCTTTTAAGTTCTGAAACGGAACTTGATAGGGTTGGAAAGGCTAAAAGTTGTCTTTGGAACATATCCCGCACATGCGCGATAGAATTTATGTCAGGTGAGTGGGCAAACTGCGGCATACATTGGATATTTTTCGTTTCAAGGAAGTCGTCAGTCAGGCACGCACGGTGACAATATATATTATTACCCATAAAAAGGAAGCCAGGACCAACAGCAGTTCGAAACAGGTGAACATAACTCCATACGCATCCTTTAGCAGTCGCAATCCCAGTTCTCAAAGATACAAAGGTCTCTCCGGCATATTGCCTGCGCACATCATAATACCCCTTGATGGAAAACAAAGTCTTTCCGGGACGTTTCAAGGGTGAAAAGGAATTCTACGGTCTCGTTATATCGTTAGCCAATGAGAATCAGTATTTAGACTAAAGCGAGATTCGTTACTGAACAACACATTAGTCCAATGTCACAAGCTTTAGTACTGAAGATTTAAACTCTAGTTGAAACGAGCGCGTTTATGACTAGACGTGATTGAAATGCAAACTGCTGGTCGTCTGGCATAGTGTCTGATGTAAACAATATGTTTGGAATCTTTTACTCTTGTGAGCACTGACCCAATTCTTTGTCACAGCTGTTTCTCCGACATCGGGTAATTAGTTGCAGATATCGGTCTTGGCGAAAGGTTGCGACCCTTGACCGACCTGGTACTGGACCTATGTTAATATTTCCAGCCTTTTGAAACCTTTGCAACAGTCTTGAGATCCTAAACTGAATCACAGTCAGCATTTTAACCACTTCGATTTGTAATCATTCGGATTAGAGCATTCGAACGATTTTTTCTATCGCAAACAAATCCATTTGTTGTCTTTGTGCCATTATTTGTCCTTTAAAAATAGTTAACAATGTTCCTTTGTCCATGAATTGCATAAAACTTGTCTGAATTGCTTATGTTGAATGAGCGGTTAACCGCAGTTCCGATGTGCGCAGTTTTTTTTTTCCATGAAGATACAGACTGAAATGTTTTGTTTAAAGACAAAAATTCATCTTTATCTGATGATTCTCCACATCATATTTTGAACAGATGTCGACTGAAATGTCTTGCATAAAGACACAGTTTCACTTTCCTCAGATGATTCCCTACGTGCTATTTTGAATAAAGTCACCAATATTTACATATATTCTTTTGCGTTTCACAAACTATGCTTAGATTTTGGACACCAGTGTAAATGTTATTGAAAATATTTCAATAATCTGTAGCAGCGCTTCTTAAACTGTGGATGGGAACCCCAAATGCAGTCGCACAGTGAAATATAAGGTTTGCGAAAATTTAGGTTAGGTGCATGAACTTAAAGAAACATTAATCGCAAAATAATCATCATTTTTATTTAATTATAGTACATTTTCTATGCAGGGTAATTATGAAATCGTAATATTGGTGAAGTTGTGAGCTGTATATCATATTTAAATATTGGAAAAATATCACAAATCACATTATTATAGCAGTGTCGCAATGCAATTTCAGCATATTTCGTAACAAAATACGCGCTACATAAACGAATGAGTTTCGATGGCTCTGAGACTACAGTGAAAATGCTTTTCTAGTATAGGCAGTTTTTCGTTTGTTTCATCACAAGCGTGCACATCGCAAGAACAATATAACGTTGTATTTTACTATTTTATTTGATTTAAATTGGTTTTTATTTCAGTAGCTAGCATGATAAGAAGAGTTTTATTTATATTTTCAGATAAAATTATTTTTTACCCATAGTTAATAGAAATTATGTCAAAGAAGTTTTTATTAAAAATAAATTAGAATTTAAATTTATTTATTAATTTTTTAAATTAAATTAGAAATTGAACGTAATTTTTTCAAACCTGGATGATTGTGGGGGGGGGGGGATCGTAAGCGTAGGAGTAAAGTCATAAGACAAAAAAGATTAAGAACCACCGATATGAATGGCTTCAATACATATGGATTTATGCTTTCCTTCAATACATATGGAATTGGAAAAATATCTAGAGATGTATTTGTCTTTAAACGCGAATGCAATAATTTATCATAATATACCTGCCCTTACCTCTGAAATTTAAACACTTTTAATTATAAAGGGAATGTTGAAATCAGTAGTTAAACTGAATTTACCACTGAACGTTTAATTCTAATTAGTAAAAAACAAATTATGTGATGAAGTATACCTATATGAATATCAATATCTCTTAGAAGAAAAGCATTTAATTAAAGTATTAAAAAACAAACTATGTGATGAAGCATACCTATATGAATATCAATATCTCTTAGAAGAAAAGCATTCAATCAAAGTATTAAAAAACAAATTATGTGATGAAGCATACCTATATGAATATCAATATCTCTTAGAAGAAAAGCATTCGATCAAAGTATTAAAAAACAAATTATATGATGAAGCTTACTTATATGAATATCAATATCTCTTAGAAGAAAAGCATTCAATTAAAGTATTAAAACTATGTGTAAAATTGATTATCACGAAATGTAATATGAACGAGTACAGTTTTTTTTTCATGTGAGAGGACTATCTAGATAAGATTAAGGGGAGAGGGAGGTATATATACGCTCGGAAGGGGATCAAATTATTGAAATTTTAAAATATGTAATCTAGCCAACATGTTTGATGTTTATTGGAGGACTGGTTTCACCTCTTCATTGGAAATTTGTTGCCCCTCGTGGAAGGGATCAGTTGAGCTTGATGAAGAGATTGATTAAAATTCACTATCTTTGGGACCAGATCAATCTTGTCCGTGGTGTATTTGTTACTACGTCTAAGATAATCGAATCAGAAAGGATTTCCCTGTCGAGCCTGTTGCTAACGACGGATCTCGAAATTTTGAACTTCGGACAAGTGACGACGATACCTGAGTTGAAACCTCCCTTACATAACTATCACCTTAAATGACCTATAATATGAACAGATGCTTTTATAAAATGATAATCATAAATTATTTTTGAAGATAATTATATCATAGAACTGTTGTATTATGAGAACATTATATGGCTTAAATATTATTCATTCGTAAATAGTTGCTTCGAAGAAAATTTGGAATGGAGGATCTCAACGTGGCTTCAACATATTAAGTTTCTGGATTGTCCGTTATCAATTCGCAGTAATTCATTATGGCGAAAGAAGACTCTTCCGGGTAGTATCGGTACGTTTCTTGTAAACGCATTTTGTGTGTTTCTAGTTTCGATTATTGTAACTTGGATAGTTCTGTTTTCTTCTGAGTTGCATTTTCCTATATTTTTAAGCTTGGAGGAGGCGTTCTGATTTTTTTCCAGTGTATTTTGATGATTTTGTAGCACAAAGATTTAGTAAATGCTGTCAGTGTCAATCAAGGTCTACTATGGTTCGCTGTTATGTTTCCGGTGTCACAGAAGTCACATGTCCACACACTTCATTAATCTGTCAATGAATTTCGGCAGCTTTCACTCCTTTTGATTGCAGAATGCGAATCAAAGCGTGTATTTCACTATCGGCAGCATTTTCAATTGTGTGAGGAATTTTGAATGCTCACAAACAAACGTAAACTCGGTCTTTGACTAGTCAATAGATATGGGTACTTAGTGCACTTGGATGGACTAGCAACAGTAGCTTTGTAGCTGCCATGTTTAAAATCGGTACTTAAAAATAAACGCCTAGAAAATAATGAACATCTAGTATAAATAATAATACACTGTTATTTTACAAAATGATCACTTACTCTGTTTCTTATTTTTTCTGACAGAAACACTTTCAGGACAGACCAACCGTACCGCAAGACAATCGATTCATTGATTATGTGAATACTTTTAAATCGGACAGGAAGACAATTCTGAAACACACGAAAGAAGAAATGTTATGCTGAATTTTTAAAAATAATAAAAATATGCATAAATTTTTTTTGTAGAATTTCCAATATTTATGGTATTATAATTAATTACGATACAAAAGAGAATAATATTTTATAATGTAATCTTATTCTTTACGGGTAAGGTAAAAAACAACAACTTTTGCTGATATTTGACTCTTTGTGAGAGTTACGTTTGAAAGAGCAGAGTAAAATAAAGAATGCAATTATTATAAGGTATACACTCAAGAATGGTATGAAACACAATAGCCTATATCTCACAGTTACAGCTACAAAATTCCATCTTTCATTCCGTTTCAGTAACAGTGATAAAATTTCGAAATTTTCAAAGGGCAACACCTACTTTTGTCATTGAAATATGATCTTTACAGTAAAATACTTCTTATTCAGTTGAAAAGGTATTTGTAGGGCAACAAGTGGTGGCATTAGATACAGAGACTAATTTAAATTTGTCCTCCCTCCCACTCAAAATTATTTACGTGCAGCAGATTGTAGATAGCACTGCAGCATGAACTGTGTGAAAAGGAATTCTTTAAATCCTGATTTTCGACTGTATCTTTCACATCGAATAAAATTTGCGAATTTAATGCAAACACATGGTATTTCTGGTAACTCCATAGCAAGAAGTTGATATTGGAGTGCAATCCAATAACCTCGGACTGCACATGAACTTTAAATGACGGGAAATGATTTTATATCCAGAGATTTGACATTACGATTATTCTGTGAACAAAACTTTTGACATATTTATCCCTCGCGTTTTTGAAGAGATTTCTACTAATAATCCACTAACTCGGGAATTGCCCATTATGAATCAATGTTGACGTTATTTCCGATTTGCAAACAGTACATTGTTCTCTTTAACGTAGTGTGGATGCAAGATGGTGCTGTCCCACATGTAGAGTGTCCTGTCAAATATTTCGAAACACAACACTTAGGTGATAAAATTATCTCCCATTATTTCATGTTCACTTGGCTGCCTATTACATCCAATCGCAATGGATTTCTGGCTGTGGGTGCTCCTAAAATCCCAAGTCTTTGCATTAAATACATAAACTGAAGTGTAAATATATGTTGTTTTACAAGACTGCTGATCACAAATGTTGATTTAACGAATTCCTCTTCATATGGCTGCTGTGCTCTGTACCTTCTACAGCATATAAAGTGCCATCGTGTGTGAGGGCGAACAATGTTGAAAAGTTATGATATACAAAAATATTTGCTTCGCTAATGCTCTTTGTTTTTTATTGGTTGTTTCGTTTTTTTCACAGTCTGTGCCTAACGCCACCAGTTTTCCGCACTGCATATACTGTATAAACTAACAGTTCCACAATATCTCTTCTAATTTCTTTATACCTATAGCCTTGATCACGAATTACCATACCATTGCATTGCTTTCTGAGTAACGACAATCAACTATTTGTGCCATTTGCTATAACCTGATTGGCTTATTGTTAAAACGAGATGGTACCTGATTGGCTCTCTAAACACTCAAGCTCAATGGCTACATTCGAATGAAGGAAAGTTACTTTATATTAAACTAAGCTAAATGTTCTTCTTTCCCCTTGTTATTTGGCTGTACCTTTTGATGGAATGCAAATAATAAAACAAACATCATTGCATTATATTTTCAATTAAATTAACTTCCCAATGATAAACATTTGAATGGCAATACTTCCGAAAATGTTATAGATATGAATCCTCAAACGGCAAAAATAGATTTTTCCCATAAGGTTTACACACACACACACACACACACACACGTGAGTGTGTGTAAGCTTTAAGTAAACTAAGCTTATTTTATACCATGTTTGCTTAATTTTCACTTTCTTAATTAAATGCAACTGAAAATATTTTTAACATTCAGATTCAATGTATTTGTTCGGAAAAAATCAAATTTGTAAGTATAAATAGTTGTATAAGAGCAATTAATAATCAAAAGATATAATTATATTTGTAAATCATGCTCTTACCTTTAGATACATCTTACTTATATAATACATTGTACATTTGTAGCTTTAAAACCTACAGAGTACTTATAAACATAGTATTCTCAACTCTAAATATAACTGTAATTTCGAAAATTAAATTTAACAGATTTTAAAATTTTATTGTTCAAATTCCCGAAAATTTTTATACAAATATTGTGCAATATTTAAAATTTGTGAATGTTTATTGAGAAAAAAATTATGTTCACCGGTATAGGAAATAACTTCATTTTATAATGAACAAAATGTCAGCGCTATGGATAAAGTAGTTTTTGAGGAAAATGTATTACAATCCTAAAGAACATGTTTTTGAGAAACACACACACACACACACACACACACACACACACACACACACACACACACACACACACACACACACACACACACACACACACACACACACACACACACACACACACACAATACACACAATACTACACACACACACACACACATATATATATAGATAGATAGAGGATAGAGAAATATATATATAAATTTCTCTTTGGCGTTGTATATTCGCTTACAATTTTAAAATTCATTTTTCGAATTCTCATAAATATCAACCAAGAAATCAGCAAAAAGTTCTTTATTTTAAACAATAAATCCAAAAATTTTAAGTTTGAAACGTTTTAGTGCCTCAATTACCTTAAAGGAAACTTAATTATGATATTAATGGATTAAACTTTAATTTAATTATCATAGAAAGATAATAATAACTTCTAAAACGTATAGCAAAAGATAGTTAGCTCACCCCCGTTAGATGTTTCCCTCTGTTCCTAATTCATAGTCTTCTTGCCAAATGGAATTTCCCGGCAGAATGAACATGGCGACTAAATGATCAAGAAGTAGATCGTGGCTATGTTTTTGTATCACTTATGTTGTGTATTGTTTTATTTTGTGATTGTCATATGTAGTAATTCAAATATTTGGAAATGAAGTGATAGTTTCTTTATCCAACATGAGCTAGCTTTCACCTCCCAAATGTATGATGAATTCCCTGATTGCAATATGCAGAAATTTCTCTTTATCCATTTTCTTGTAGATTTAGATAGAAAAGGATCTTTATTCACAATTTAATTCGAATCCGATTATTAGTTTCAGAGATATTTGTAGAAACATTTTAGAAGGTCTAAAGAAGCATGCTATTAGAAGAAAATTTAATGCTATTCATGATATATTCACCATTTTTAACACCTCGGGACAAGCGGAATCAATAATCAAAAACAATAAACTTGTACTCCACCACTTAAAGCTTTGCAGTTTCCTATAGTAAGTTTGGACATCGAATGTTTCCTGAACTTTAGAGGGAATCGCATTAAATTTTGAATTTAGAGGTTTTGATACGAGAAAAAAAAATCCAAACATGTAAAAAAACTTTTGGTGCATAACTATTCCTTTTTTTCGTAACTGGAGTTATAACAATTAGCACCTTTAATGTAGCTTGAATATGATATCGAAGAGAAAATTAAAGAACCCTTCAATATCGAAGACGATACCTGTCATTTCTGGGGCATTTTGATATGTGAAAAGTTAGGGAGAAAGTTAACGCACCATTGTTTAAAAACAAGTGGAAAAGACTCTAAAGGAAATATCTTTTTTAAGAAAAATAACATTTTAAAAATTAAGTTACAAAGAAACACTTACCCTTAGAGCTTTAGATACTAATGGAATATATCTAGGAACAAAACGACGCACTTGCTTAAATGAATATCCTTCCGCATCGAATATTACACGAACTCCAGTTATCTGAGTTGCTGGACAATTGACCGCGCATAAGAACAACATCATGGCAAGAGAAAACAAAACTTGCTCATTAATTTCATTCGGGTCCCATATTCCTAAAGGAAAAAAATAAGCAAAATTAAAATTCAAAGAAACTTCAGTTGCGTATTAAAAGATTAGTCTACACAAACGAATCAGGAAATTCAATCCTGACTCTGATTGAAGAAACTTGTACAACGTTAAAGAAAGTTCTCCTCATGAAGTGTTTAAGTTTGAATGAAATAATTATTTCATAACCAAAAGACCCGAGAGATTGAAACAACTGAATGCTGAGTTCTAGCATGTCAAGCAAAAGTATTTGGAAGCATTTTTATACCATATCGTTACAAAAATTCTCTGGTGTGCGTGTAACAAGTGACATAAGTCCAACACAGAGGATAGCGTGAAATGGCGTTTCATTCACAACTATTCAGAACGAGACGACACACAGGTAGCAGAACTTGGACAGATTAACAGCACAATCAAGAAGCACAGCATTTATATAGATTAACGACACAATTGGGACAACAGCAATTGTGGTGTTTAGCAACACAAATACAAAGCCTTTAAAATAGAAGTCACGGCACTTTTAATAACATTTAACTCACCAGCTCATTAATTTGCACTGTGGGCAATCTTCACAGTAATACTTCGTACGGACTTCAATGACTTCCGGTTGATACATACCGTTTCTCTACAAATTGACTCGGCTACACTACCTAAACCTTCCAAAGGTGGGCTCCGACTGATTCTCTCCGGCTTCATATCTCTTCCTATTTATAGTCTCTTTAGATTGGTGGGAAATTACAAGGAAAATTTAGGAAAAGTCCAGAACTTTCTTCCCAGTCGAGATTTCTCTAAGATTACAGCACTTTCTAGAATCTTCGGTTTGTCGTCATAAAGGTTGCCTCATGCGTTGCCAAGGCTAAGAAGTCATTGATTAAGCTTTGCTTGATTTACTGAAGCACTCTATGCAAATGTCTCTTTTAACTTACAAGAGAAACGTTACAAGAAAGCGTCATCTAGGGTTTGTAATAAATAATATGCTTAAAGTTTACCAAACTATTAATACATTCAGTTAGAAATATTTTAAGAAAAAACATTTATGAGAAAGAATTTTTTTTATTCCCAGGATAAATTCTTCCTTATGGTTCGTAAAATGGGCGTGGAAGTATTTTCATAATTTTTAATCTGTAATTTGGTCTATGATGGCTTAGTATTAATTTCTGACAAAATTTGCTAAATGAACTGTCAGATCATTTAGGATATTATTAATATCCGTAACATATTAAGAATATATAACGGATCTATCTATACAACAATATAAAATGGGGCTATTAAATAACGAGACTGATGCTGTAAACACTTTATTGTGATTTCATACATATTTACTTATTGTCACCTTCAATTTACACCCTTCCTCTATCCTTGCAAAGCTCCATGCGAACCTTCCATTGCTGGAAACAGTGTTGGAAATCTTCCGTAAGCTCCTTCAGGACGCGAGCCTGATTTCTTTCGCAGCTTCAACAGACTCAAATCTTGTTCCTTTTAATGCAGATTTCACCTTAGCAAAAAGTCGCATGACGCAAGATCCGGCGAATAAGCTGGATGGTTTAACACTATACTTGGCAAGAAACATCTTGACAGACAATGCGGAATGACTTGCCCTTCCACAATGCGAACCTCTTTAGTTTCTTTTTCTTTTATGGAGTTCAGTAAGAATGTGAAGGTAGTATCATTGATTAATAGCTTGACCTTAAAAACCTACAGAATCCCATGAACACTGAAATAAAAACAATCATCATTGCTTTGAATTTGTATTTGCTCATTCGAGTTTTTTTTTTTTTTTTTTTTTTTGTCTCTCGGTGAAGATGGGCTCTTCCAGTCCATGGATTGCCGCTTCATTTCAAGATTATTAGTAAAACACTGCGATTAGTCACAAGTTATTATCCTTTCCAAAAAGTTTGGGTCATTTTCAGAGGCATTCAAAGTGTCAGGACAAATACTTTTGCGCGCTTCTTGTTGTTCAAACGTGAGATTTTTAAGCGCCATTTTGGCACATACTTTTTGCATGCTAAAATAGCAAAGGAAAATTTGTCGTAAAGGTTCTTTGTCACTCTCAGCAATCGCACGAATACTTAGCCGACAGTCAGATCGAACGAGATTACCCGTTTTTTCGATATTGTCATCCATTTTTTATGGGGAAGGGCTTCCTGGCCTGAATCGTCTTCAAAATCTGCTAGGCCATCTTGAAAACGCTTAAACCACTCAAATGTACGTACACAGAATAAACATTCATTACCATACACTTCTTTTAATAAATTATAAGTTTCAGTAGCTGTTATTCCAAGTTTCATGTGAAATTTCACAACATTTCGTTATTCCCTCATCACTTTTTCGGCGAAACAAAAAAATTACTCAAAAGCGAACGAAGGCTACAGCTATACGAAGTTGTTAACAGAAGCGAGAGGCACTTCATTCAAAAGAGAATGCATCACGTTAAACAGTTGTCTGTCGCTGGTGTTTGACGCAAGCGTACTTCTTCTGTAACAGCCTCAGTCTCGTTATTTAATATCCACACATATAAGAAGGTGTTACCGTTATTTATAATTATTTTATTTATTTTACTTGATCTCTCTCAACGATATAATAAGGTTATTCCAGATACACGTGTTATAACATAAATAATAGGATAAATAGTTCCACCGACATAATAAAGAACTCCTAGTTTAAGTTTTAAAAAAGTGTCTTGACAGGTCATTTTAAATCAGCAAAGGAGAAAAACTCTGATTACAAATGAGAAACAAAGAAATTTTAAAACAATTTCGTTCTAGAAAATTTAACCAGAGCTACTAACTTATATAATCTACAAAATAATAATTTAATTAAATAACCCTAGCCTACGGACTAAAATAAGCCTAAACGTAACTATTTCATACATAAAATTATACATAAGATCTGAACTAACTAATAAATTACAAATTAGTACCATTCATTTATCAATAGGTATAATAATATTAAGAATAGCTCTGATCAAAAGAATTCCACGGGGTCATTAAGATCGCAGTGAAATTCTATTTTCTTAAAAATCGTGATCATTCGTTCTAATAAGTACAGAAATAAAATATAAGTAAGGATGGGAATTCATGTCCAAAGGAAACTGCACCTTTCAAAAGAGAATGCATCACGGTATTAATGAGAATGCGATTTTCTTTAAAAGTAGAATTTTTCATCACATGAGAATGTGTTTCAACATGCGACATCTATCAAATATATAATTATAAAAGTATGCTTCCAGCTGGACGATTCAATACCCATTGATTCTACTTACTCGAACGAACACAGTTTATTAGACGTACAGACTATATTCTGCATTTAACCCCTAGAGGTGCAGTTTCCTTTCAATTGTAATAGACAATTTTTCTAAATGTGTAGAACTAGTCTACTTACGAAAGGCTTCAACAGAAAGCGTGGCTAACTCCTAATTCCAAAATTATAACCTCGGTATAGAGCTCAATTAAAAGTAATTCCTTTTTGATATATTTAAAAAATTGAGTCGAATGTTGAACATCGAACATGTAAAAACCCAATACATATAGACTACAATTTGAAAGAGAGATTAGAAACCTTGTGCATATGATTGTTATGTGCAATCAAACTATTAAACCTGGTACCAGTTTCTCAATTAATTCGCTTACACAATTCGAAGGGCGGTTCACGAAACAACAAGGAAAAAGTCGAAGGGCGGTTTTCCCCAGTTATTATACAGAACTATTTTTAAATATGAAATTAATAACACCATTCCGGAGGCTGATGAAAGTTCCTCAAAGTGGATATCAGCATACAAAAATATTGAACAGTTCATGTCTGAGTTGAAACGCCGTACATGGATACATTCTATTTCAATATTACGATACATGTAGCAGAATATTACAATATACGTACTCGTAATATTCAAGAGAAAGTGAACAATTAGGTATGAATTGAAACGCACCCGATCAGCACATTGCGAAGCATCGTCTGATGGGGATATTTCAACCCAAACTTGTAGGACCTTTCAGAGCATTTCGCGTTTACAAAAACAATGTGGCCATTGTAGAATGATAAGGAAATATTAGTTAATGTAAATCAAATTCATGTTTACCATCAACGTGATACGAATGCAATGATGATTTCGAATGTACAAAGAGATAATAAGAATAATAACAATAAAGATTCATCTACAAGGAGTCCCATCACCATTCGCAATCAACAAACCAACAAAAGACATCGAACTTCAGTTCTTTGCAGGAAAGAACGTAAAGATGTAATTCCAGACCACCCAACCTCCCAGACAGAACCGATTGGTGGTTTGATGATCGTGTGAGTTGTCCAAGATTTCAAATGTAGAATACTCAAGATACTTAAGTACAGTACTTCTCAAGATACAGAATACTCAAGACTTAAGAGAAATCGTTTAAATTTTTTCTGTTTTTCCTTTGACAAGCAATCATAGACGTTCACAATAGGCGAGTCTGATCTATTTGTTTGTAAATGTGACTGTTTTAAAATTTTAATCATTGAAGGTAATTTTCCAAAAGTAGCATTTTTGTAAAATTTAAGATCAAAAATTGGATACTTTTGCTTGCAGTTTCAATTGTTTTATATTGATGGTTTGTTATTTATGGACAAATTTTTTTTTCTGTGATAGTGATATTTTTTTGAAGAATAAAAATGTTTTTATATTTGTTATCCTTTAAAATAACATTTTCGAAAAATGAAAATCATGTTTGAAAAGAATTTTTCCAAAGTTTGATGGAAATGGGAATTGATTACCTTATTCATTTATGTTATTCTTAACAAACATTTATTTATTTATTTTTGATCTCTTAATAAGTCTTTTAACAGTTTTTGTTGGTATAATGAAAAAATTCTCATTATTATTTTTAAATTAAATTCTATGATGTTCCTGTTTTAATCCTAATCACATATTTTAAAGACTAGGTAATAAAAATGTATGGTTCATAATTGTTTTAAGAAATTGTTTAATTTAGTCCTATTTTAGATTATCTATTTGGTATTATATTTCCTGTTTAAATATTGTTACATGATTGAAAAGCTTTGAAATGTAGGAACGGATCCATGCAACTAACAATCAAATTTTATTTGTGGAGTTAATTGAAATTTTAAGACAAGATTTAGTACAAGTCCGTTACCAAGTTCAAGTTTTTCACCAACTCAGTAAGTGCTGCATTTAGACCTAGCCAAGCATGGTATACTAAAAATATGGTCTGAAAAACCTCATTGCCAAAAATAATGGACGTATACTGCATCAGGTCCAGGTTTTATTCTGAGACTCTAGTAAATGCAATATTTTACCTTTTAATAGGAAACTACACACATATATAAATTCACACCAGCACCAATTCAAAGTCCATACACCTTGTATTGTATCTTTAAGAATACACTCTTATTCTTAGACCACATTCTAATTTATGCCTTCCCATTTTGGCCTTTTGAAGTAAAACCCCATATCAATAAACTAAAAAGACTCAGAAACCGCATAATTAGATAGATCTTTAATATTAATTGTTACATGAGACACATCTATAATGCAAATAATTTCCCATCTATCAGAACCATCATTCAAAAATTCATATAAATTCATTAAGAACATCTTAAATATCAACAATGAATCATTACAAGATACATTCTAAACTATAGTCCTGATCCTAGTATTAAAAGACCATGGAATGTCCTTCTTTCTATCTAAATCTTAATTCTTCCTCAAACTGACATGATGTACTACTACTTCATTGGCTGGGGCGTAGTTGAGACCCCCCCCCCAGCTTCCTGCTTTGCTGCCAGTAGCGTATGACTACACTTAATATGATTTTCTTTGAAAAAACAACTAAACCTGACTATTTTTTTCCAATGAACCTTTTTCCCTTTTAAACGCCAAAGGCCCCACTCGTTAATATCATAAAGTATGCAGTTCTCGGCAAGGTCAAAGCCGCAGAAGCATTATTCAATAATCTTCCGATTAGACGATTAAAATTACAAAGCCTTGCAAATATATATCAACCATATGTTTTGAAAAACACTGTGATCTAAATATAACAATGCGCTTTTTTTACTCATATATCTTCTACAAATTTCTATATACATCTGGTTTCTAAATTTTTTGGTATTTATTGCCATTTTATTTTATTTAGTCAAGATACCCAGGACTGCTGGTTGGTTTCAAGTCTGTATGTGAAATAAATTGAATATTCACAATCTCAGTGCAACTATTTTTGTCATAAATTTGGTTTTGGTTACATTTGGCCTCC
>BMAW01027483.1:193467-292147 GCA_019974015.1 Nephila pilipes | reverse complement strand
TGAAGAATGCTATTCCTAAGTGTTCTGACGACAACTCCATCGACTACGCAGTTGTTCAAAACAAGGACGGACTGTTAAAATTCCCGAAAGGCTGGATCTCTAATATAGTTGTTGAGCTTTAGGACTTTCACATCTCAAGGTGGGAGGATGTGAGATCCACTTTATTAATTTCAGTTTATTATGTTAAAAGCAAAACAATTATTTAAATTTATTATTTTGTTTACGTGAATTTATTTATCATTGTTTAATTTTTTGTCACCGTGAACTGAACGATATTGAAAAAGTATATTATTTCGTACGCTGTGGCAACAAGGAAGTGCTCGTTCTGTTTTGTTTACTTAACAGTATTCCATGAAAAAATTGTCATATAACTAGGTGAGTCTTGGACTCTAGTTGGCATGTTAATTTGTGAAATAAATGAGTATTAATTTTTAATACAAGAAACCTTTTTATTTTTACGACAGTGGGGTTGAGGATTATTAAATATATCGAAATCCCAAATTCACCCGCTGGTGGTACAGGGAAGTTTGGAGAGGGAGGTGCCAATTTTGGCGTCGTCTTCATTCTTTGACAGAGACTCAAGGTTTCGAGGTCTGTCATCAATAATCCCCGAGTTACATCAAAGTTCGATACCAAAAACAATCAAATCATTCACAAAATTCTTATTAAAAGTACCATTAATTACTCTAGAAAACACGAAAACGAATTTCGGGAAATAAAGAAAACTTACTATACAATTCTCTATTTCAAATTCCATTTCATGTTAACATGTTAAAATTAGTTGTTTTAACTACTTGGAGCAGTTTTTGCAATCGCGAGTTCACGGCAGCGCGTTATTTCCATCAAATCTTGGGCTCGAGACTAGATACCATCAAAGATTCCATAATGTAGTGGGCTGATGCAACATTAATCTATCGAAGCTTTTAGTCCTCCCGTCACTGGATTGTGGAAGATTGGAATCCAAATAAGATTCAAATGGGGAATCTTTAATGGGTACAAGATCCGAGCCCGTGACTCGAACAAAAGCATCGCTGGCCAGGAGCTCCATGTCAACACAAGTTGGATACTGAGGCTTTCAAATTGATTGGTTTTACTTATTGATTAATTTTTGACGTTACATCAGAAACAACAGGAAGACTCGAAAGTTTTCAGGACGTGACATATCCCAGAAGCTTTTGATATTTATTGGACTGAATGTGGAAGAATTGTGAAATAAAATGAAGTGTCGAGCGACTGTTACTCATCTGTTTTTTAGTAAGCCTTTGTTGCTTCATGTTCTTCTTCAATCAACCAATCAGGGAATTTGTTGTTTATATTATATGAAAATGTCTAGACTTTGGGTAACGGACTTCGGTCAGAAATTTTTTTTTTATGGTTTTCGTAAACAAAAAAAAAGGAAGCACTATTTGAGCGATAATATCTGCAAGTAAAAATTAGATGTAAATTTCAAATTAATTTTCAAGTTTATTTCGATATTTTTTTCATTTTTAGTATTTTAATTTTGAATTAAACAAATTTTTTTGTTCTAATTTGATCTAATCAGTAACATCGTATCAATTTTAAAATTTTACTTGTATTGTTAATGATCTGTAAATATTTTTCATTTGAAATTTGGATATTTATAAATGTCTTACGAATTGTTATTTACATAAATATATATATATATATATAATGTTTTTTTTTATTTGCAACATATTTTTTTTTTTAAAAAAAAAGGTCATTTGTGTCCTAACGCTTTCTAAAAAATTATCTTTTGGTTGCGAAATTTCATTACAAAGCTTTGAAGTCTGATTTTGCAAATCATTAAGCGCTTCAATATCTTCAGAAATTTATTTTGAAATTATAAAACTGTGAATGAAAAATCAAAATTTTTTAAACTGAAATTCTATGATAGTTTACTGATTTTCTTTAAATAAATTAATTTGGTTTGTTACAATTTACTCGCACTACAATGAATTTTCGTATTGTTTAGCTTTGAGAAATATCGTTTTTGTAATAGATAGGAAATTATAAGTATTAAATGGAATTTCAAACTCATTCTTGATTTCTTCAGTTTTTAACTTTGCAATGGTATGCATTAATGATTAATAAGCTCATGGACTGTATAAACCAATTATTTTTGTATATGCAGATCCCTAGCATATTCAAGCATAGATCCCTAACGTAGATTATGCCAAGTTGTCGCCAAACTTGTGAAGCCTATCTTTTTTATACAACTTACTTGGCGATATTTCTTAGTCACATGGTGACTAATCATCAGATACCAAGTACCATTATTTAAGTTCTGTCATTTATTTAAAATTAGTTTTAAGTGTATTTTTAAAGAGTAAGTTTAGCTTTGTGTTATTTTTCAACAAGAGTAATAAATGATGGTATGATTTTAATAAAAAAAAAAATACCAGCATCTATGTTATAAACTTTAGTTGGTACTTTTTCATTTCACTCGAGCAATCTTGCCAAGCAAACTTATTGGTGATAACACACTGTATACACATATTCTGAAACACACAATATACAAGCAATAATGTTGCCAAAAATGGTACAACGGGCACCAAAACGGAATATCTTTCTGTGTATACTGTGTGTTGTCGCAAATAAAGTCCACTTGGTGAGATTTACACTGGTGAAATGGAAAAGTACCTTTGAAAATGTCATGCCAATAAAAGGCGCTTCAGTATCAAGTACAAGTTGTTTATTAAATTTCTATTTTGGAAAGCATTCTCCAACTTTAGAAACTATAAAACTATTTCTACTTTAGAAAAAATATAGTATACATTTAATGGATGTTTGTTTTTGAAAAAGAAAAGCATCATGTACTAATAACGTATTCCTTCTTAATGCTGTGTGATTATTATGAAAAACGACCAAGTTTTCGATGATAATTAAAATTCCATGTATATTGTACTAAGCTGATAATTAGTTTTTGGGTATTAACAATTCAATTAATTCCTTGATATTTCTTTGATTTAATAAGGAGTATTTCTCTCCTTTGTAAAATATTACAAGGAAAGGAATTGTTTTGTTGAATGTTTTTTAATAATGCTTTTTTTTTTGCATTACAGCGAAAATTCTTATAAATATTTCAGTAATAAAATATATATTCTGTTAAGTTTTATTGTATGTTTTTATGTTCATTGTAGAGTTCTTCAATATTTGCTGGAATGTCTGTGATAAATCTTCGCTTCAAACTGTGTACATTTGATGTGACCAACACCCTTCTCAAATTCCAATCTACAGTTGGAGACCAGTATGCAAAAGTGGGGAAAATGTATGGAGTTCAAAGAGATCCTGATCAAGTATCAAAATCCTTTAAGTACCATTGGAAACAGATGAATTTAAACCATCCCAACTATGGTAAAAATACAGGTCTTTCCTCTCATGGATGGTGGAAAGAGATAGTTCGACGAACATTTATTACTGACTCTGTTGAACTGACAAAGAATCAATTAGATTCTATTTCTGATCATTTATATAATCTTTACAAGAGTGATGTTTGTTGGAAGGTAGAACCTGGAGCAGAAATTCTTTTAAAAAATTTAAAACAGAAAAAGGTAGTTCTTGGTGTCATTTCTAATTTTGATGAACGTTTAAATTCTGTTTTAAAATCGAATGGATTAAACTCTTATTTTGATTTTGTTTTGGCATCATATCTCGTTGAAACAGCAAAACCAAGTAAAAAGATTTTTGATCTTGCCCTGCATCAAGCTCATCATATAACTGCATCTCAGTCTTTGCATATAGGTGATAATGTTAAATTAGATTATTTGGCTGCAAAGGAAGCAGGTTGGAATGCTCTGTTGTTCAAAAGGCCAGATGTTGATGATGAATTTTTAAAGCTTGTGGACCCTAATGATATTGTGTATGATACAAAACAAATAGAAAAAATTGTTTTATGTTCTTAATGGTAGTTGTATTTTTTCGAATTTTTTAAAAGGAAAAGACACACTACTTAATTACTTTTACTTGAAATGAAGTGGCATTTTAAAATGTTACTTTTTATTAATATTATTTGGTGTATTTTAAAATTTGCATTTTGATTATATGAAAAGAAGTTTTTAAAATATATTGTAACTTTTTTTTTTTACTTATGTTTATACTTCTTGTGAATGTATTTTGTTAATTTTATATTTAATAGGAGCTTATAATATTATATTAACTTTATATTTCTGTGACTAATGTAATATTAACATACTTTTTACTGTAATACATTAGTTTATGTTAACAGTTTATTGTAATATTTTAAATAAAGGAATATATAGTTTGATGTTTTCAATAAATTTTAAATATGAATTTACTCCAATAATTAACCATATATGAAATTTGGAATATGTTCTGATTCTGAAAGAGATTAATAATTAAGCACAATATGCTCAAACCTGGAATAAATTGTAATGCAATATTGTTTCATATTTCTTTTATAATATAATGATTATAGGACGAGTTTTAACATAAATTAAAAATTTTATATGAAGTCAAAATAATAATAAAAATGAATAATTAAAATTTAAAGTAATGTAATAAAAGAAACTGAATTTGTTAAGGAAAAACTTTTAATTTTTCTAATTTTATGTGTTGACTTTCTCTATTCTGTGTCTTATTGAGACTAAACAGATTTTACTGTTGTGATTTAAATTATTTATACTAACTGTTGTAAAATGTTTTCTCTAAAATAAGTGATGGTATTTGGATGGTAATGAATATGTTAGAAATAATTATTTAAAGTTTATAATGAAATATAAAGGGGAAAATTTTTTAAAATGAAAGATAACCAAAAAGTAATGAATGAGATTGATAAAGTCACTAAAGAGTTTCAAAACAAATAGTTTTATGGTAGGAATTGAGAATAGTTATTTTTTGCTGATATTAAACAGTGCCTTATTTAATAAGAAAGAGCTATATGTGGAGAGATAATTACAAAATGTATAAAGTATTGTGTGATTATATGAGTGAGTATTTTAATAAAATTTACAAAATATGTTCATCAATTTCTTGATCTGAAAAGTAAAATCTTGTCTGTTAAAAAAATACGATATATTACCATGAAAATTATGGTAATGAAAACATTGCCATTTTGTGATGTACCATTTATTGAAATTAATCCTTTTATTGATTAATTTTTGTTAAAAAAAACTGTTTTTATGGCATTTTACTGCACATCATTTTTAAAAATTTTCTGATTTGAAAATATTTTTTTGACTATTTATATAAAGTTTATCTGAGAAATTGATTTTGCTTTTATGTTCTAAATATATTGTGTGTTATAACTCTCTTGGAAAAACATTAGAAGGAGGCAATATTTCATTAGTTTATGTGGTAATTCTTTTGTAGAATACAATAGATTATTGTGAACTTATAAGTTTAACCTGTAAATTAAAAACATAATTAAATATGCTTAAAATGCCTCATAACTGATTTTACATTAAATGTTTAAAATCTGTAGTTGTTAATGTGTAAAGATATTTATTTTCAGAATCATTTTTGTAATTTAATACAATTTTTTAAAAATTCTTTTGAATTGATCAATTTGCTTAACATATGTAAGTTTATTGCTTAAAATGTATTTTTTAAAATATCTTTTGAGCAAAAAATACGTATTTTTATTGAAATTTTAATCTATGCTCTGTATATTAAATTCTACTTATGGTTTTCAAAATTTGGGGCATATACTTTGTGCTTCAGTTTTGATAGAGTGAAATTTGGCACTAAGGAAAATGAACATGCATTTATTACAAATAATAATTATCTGGGCAGTTGGTTAAAATCTTATTTTATGTATTTCAGAGAGTAACCTGTAACAGAATCATTGAAATATTTATAGCATTAACATTTTGAAGCATTTTATGAATAAAAACCATACAATCATATTAAATTAGATAAATATTTAAAATTTTACCCCTTTTTTTTACATTAATTTTTGTATGAACTGAATTTTAGTTAAATACAAACTTGTATAAAATGTCAGTAAATTCCTCCATAGAGGAAGGGGAAGGGTAAAGAAATTTTTGTTCCTATTATTTGTTCCGACTCTTGTATTATATCTTAACATGTATAGGTGCTGATTTTATATATTATTTAAATCCTATATTTACATTAAAAAGCTTATTTATTTATGTATATCTGTAATATCTTACCCAGTCTTCCAAATATAACTCTAAGTCAAAATAAAAAATATATATTTTTTAAAAAACTGTTTTATTTGATTATTAGTTAACACATATTCATCACATTTATTGAATCATACACATTAATTATACAAAACTTTGTTCTTCTGGTGCATTGGAATTCTCAATTATAAATTTTAATTTTAGATCCTAATATTTAAATTAAAAACATGTAATAATGAGTACAAATACAATTTTCAATTGAAAATATCTGATTTTTATTTAAGCTGAATTCATTAATTGTAATTTTTCAAAAAATTAAAATACATTAAACATTTGAGTTGGAGAAGAAAATATTCCTCTTTAAGAAGCTGATGTTTCACTTAAATAAATCTTTTAATGCATCATTTTTTTCTTAATTTTAAGAAGTCTCTCCCCCCCTCACTCTTTTCTTTTCTGTTTATATTAAATAGGTTTATATATTGTAATTTTAATTCAAATTTAATAATTTTGTAATATATCTAAACTCTGTCCTTCAAACTATAGGAAATACTATAAAATGCTAATTATCATGTAATAAGTTTACAATTGTGATTTAATTTAAAAAATGTTTTTTTAAAAAAAATAGTAATTTGTGATTTTTGTTAAAAAAATATCTGCTGTGAAATTTTTTAATTGTTGTTTAACATTTTTAAACCCTAATGAGTAATTTTTAAAAATAAATGCATTTTTATAACCTATATGCTTAGAAAAGAAAATTATGTGATTTTTTTTTTTTTTTTTTGCTAAAGCGTAATATTTTCACGTATTTAATTTATTCATTTTGTCATGAAATGTATTTTTGGGTTTTATGTTATTGAATGAAGATTCATTCTTTTGATAGTTTCAGAATTTGTGAAGCTGCCTTGATGTTTTAGCACAATTTCTTAGTATTGAACTTTTTTTTTTTTCATAAATGAATTTTCCTCTAATTTTTCCATATTTTATTAATTCATTTTAATCAGTGACATTTTATTCAAAATTTGTTTTATTTCATGTTTCTTGAGCATAAATGAGAAGTTTTATTTCAATCTTTAAATTTCATTAAAAGTGAAAATATATTTAAAAAAAATATACTTTTACATAAATAATTTTGCAGGGAAAAGCTTTAGATTTGTAGTGTATTTATTCTTGCTATGAATAACTTACAATCATCCTGTTGACTCATTTTTCAAACTATTTTTACAAATAATGTATTTCATACATATTTATGTTGTTTTTTAAAGTTGGAGCATTTTTTACACCACTTTGATTTAATTTCCGCGAGAATATAGATGAATGTTACTTTATTTTGTTATAATACTTTTCTTGTCATAAATTACTTTTTGCAATATTTACTTAGTGTCTTGGCAAAAAAGCTCTATATACTTATTTGTAATACTTCTAACTGTTACTCCTCCCCTCCTGATTTATTATAATATGATTATATATCTAGCTAATTTTTTAAAGAATTTTTATAACATTGCATTTATTGCATTGCTTCATTTTATATATTTAAAAAAATTTTACATGGAGGTGCATGTTAAATATGCAAGATTTTTAACATTTAGAAGTATATTATGATAGCCAAATTTTAGTTATGAGCAGTGGAGATTATGCACAAAAAGAATAATTTTGCAGGAAAAAAAATCTTATTTAATATCTCAAGGGTTAGCAACATGACAAAATTCTTTTATTAATGTATTGATTACATTCTATTTTTGTAATCATTTCTAAATTATCAGTTTATCTGTTGAAGAATAATTTGAAGAAACTTCTTTGTCTAGGAAAATTTATGATAAGGGTTGTGATTGCATTATTGCAATCCTAATGATTTTTTCATTATCAAACTCCAAGTATTGATAACATTGTTCATATAAATAACAACCAAACCTTCCTTCCTTCCTTTTCTTTTCTAACAGCTATTTGTCATGATTTAATTTTTATGAGACTTGCTAAACTAATTTCAATTATGTTTAGCTTAATTATACTTGCTGTCTTATCGTCATGCAGAGCTGAAAATGATGCATTAAATGCATTTCAAGAATTAAGTGAAATGAATGAAAAATGGTTACAAGCAACTTCGATTCCAGAAGCAGCCATTTTACTACGACATCCACCATATAGTTACCATTCAAAAAATTTAGCTTTAAATGAGAATTTTTCTGAGTTTTCATTGATGAAAAATGAAACTGAAAATTTCACTACTCCAGAAGGAGAAATTAAAAGTTGTAGTGATGACATGGCTCAAATTATATATAATTTGAAATCAAGCTGGGCTCGTCAGAGTGAGTAAATGCTATTCTTACTTGTTTAATGCATTTCATTGTTCTTTTTTTATTTTTACAATGCATATCTTTGTATTTTTACTAATAGAAACATGGTTATTATAAAATGAAAAGTTTTAATTTGATAATGTAGTTTTTAATTCATTATAACAGGTTTCTTAAATTTATGATGTTTATGAATCTGATTTATCATTTGTAAAATGAAACTATTCAAATAATTCATGTATTAAAAATTTCCACTCATGTACACTTATAGATTGGATATAACATTATACTTGTTAATGTGATTTGAAATTACTATTGTTTAGGTGAGCAAAATTTTTTGATTTCATGCATTTATGAATTTTTAAAATATTGTGTTTATAGTTTCAGTCTTTAAATTTAAAAAATTCTGCAAATATAAATTAACCAGGAAGTAATTAAAAATATAATTTAGATAGCTTGCAAAGATAGCAAATTGATTATTGCTTATGTAAAGCAACTATGTTTGTAACATTAATGTACAATTATTTTGAATTTTAAATAATCAGATAAACATTGTATTGCAATAAAGAAATGTAAGATATTTTTTTTGTATTGTTGATATATCTTTTTATGTGTTTCTTTTCTACTTTTTTTGAAAATATATAATTTTTTGACAGTGTTAGATTCTGATGGAAAAATTAGTAGTGGAATTTTAAGAGGAGGTTTAATTTGGCCAGGCCACTTTGAAGAATGTAATTCTGCTTATGCACCTAAAGATGACAAAGGGCAGGGTGATTTCCATGGAAAATATTGTGTTTTATCTTGGACTATGAATATAAGTGCAGAGGTTTGTAAAATTCTTTTTAAAAAAAAAACTTTTTTATTTGTTTACTTTTAATTAAATTTATCATATTAAATTCAGTAAAAAAAATTTGGAAATATGTTTGAAAATATATTATTTTGATTTGTATATACTTTTTTTTACAGTTAAAAATTTTGAGATAAAAATTTATTTTTCAATGTAATATTGAGATGATTTTTTTTACATTGTAATTTTTTTCTTGAAAGCTTGCATTAATGTTTTTAAAAAACTCATTGTTATATTGAATGTTTTTTTTTTTAATAGTAGATCTAGATTTAAAAAAAAATAGCGACTCTTGATTTCATAATTTTTTTTCCTGTAGAATTTCATTTCAAAATGCAGGGCAATAGGATATTGCATACAATGATATTATAACAATGTAAATACAGTGAATAAAAGTGAATAATATAAAATAATTTCATTTTAGTATTCGAAATTGCCCTTAAGTGTTGGTATATGTGTTCCTGATTCTTGTACAGAAAGGGGACTCAAAACTGCTGGTGGAAATGTGATCAAAATCTTAGGTATGTTAATTACCTATGAATACGCACATATTTGAAAGTTAAATCTACTATACTATTCTAATAATATTTATCCTATTTTTTTAGAACGACTCCCAATATTGAAAAATCATCAATCACTTCTGACTTTAAAAGAAGTAACATGTAAACTGAAAGAAAAAGAATTAGATATTGGAAGTATTATTTATGTGTATGTAATATCTTTTACCTCTACTTTTCTAAACTACATAACAATTCTAAGATCTTTTCATAAGACTTTTTATAATACTTTTACTCAAATTATTTAATTCTTTTTTTTGAATTTAGAGTTTTTGTATCCTGCTTTGTGATTCTTGTTGTAGTTGGAAGTGCTGTGACAGTGATACATAATCTAAAGAAGCAACGAACTGGCAATATTCCATATTCACAGCAAAGAAATATTCAAATTTCAGAAGGATACTCTGATATTTCTGAAGCATCAGCAATTAATGCTCAACAAAAAAGTTATGAAGCTTGTCATGATAAAGATTCGTTAATTCAAAACCCAGAATTAGGAGTTACTTCTATTCAAAGGAAATCAAGTATGAAAAAAAAAATGTTGATAATGTATTATTTTTAGTTTATTCTACTCTACAAACTTTTTAAAATTTATTTCTATTGATTGTTCTCACATTTTTGATGGATTAAATTGCCATGTCTTAATTTCATTGAAATGATAAAATGCATTTATAGTTAAATTAACCTGCCTGTATGCAAAAATAAATTTTGTTTATAGTAGAACAAAATGTTATCAAATGTGTAGTCATCAAGAATATTAATTTGTGTTAGTTCACATTTTCATATTTAGCAGAATGTTTAAAGAAACTGAAGAACTGAGTAGTAAAATTAAACATTTTCTAAAAACTTTACTAGGAACTCGCCTCTCTGTTACTGTAACTCAGATTTCTTTGATATAGTGCTGTTGTTTTGAATAAAACTTGTACTTCTCTATATTATGCATTGCTCTGAAGAACTAGTTTTTAAATAAGGAGTTATGATTTTTTTTTTTTTTTTTGTAAATTTATGTGTGAGGTGAAATCTAAAAATTTTTGTCTGGAAATTCCTTATAAAGTGCTGAAAGAAATTTGCAATTTCAAGGGAGCAATCTCAAATTTAATACATTTGATCACCAGGAGAGAATAAATTCTGTACTAATTTATGTAGGGGAAATTCGAGACAGTATATTATTACTTTTATGTAGCTCATAACTATGACAATGTTATATACTAATTCTTTTTTGGTTTGTGCATAATTTGATGAAACAGCATTTAGTGTTGAAAGGAAATGAGAGAGAAAATAGTATAGAAGATTTTATGTTGAGAAAAAAAATTATTCAGTAATATGCTTATCTTTTCCCTATTAATCAAAGTCCTTTTTATTATCTACAAAATTGAACATGTTAATCCTGCAATCAATGGTAAAAATGAAACAATTAATACTAAATCTTTTTAATATTCTTTATAAACAACTTGTATAGAAATATTTATTAAAATTAATTTTTCTATTATAGTGTTAAATATTTAATTATTATTCACTATTATATGGCAAATAATTGTATACTTTTGAATACTCTTTGTTAATTATGATTAATGCGATATAGTTTTTTTTTCCAACATTTTTAGAAAATTCTAAACATACGATTTTGAGTTTTGTAATTATCCAGTATGGAAATAACTATTTTTATTTTTAAAATTTTTTTGAATTAAAATTGATGTTTATTTTCTATCTTAATAATTAATTTATCTAAACTTTAATATAATTACATTAAAGATGAATCATTTAGTATTTTTGAATAAAATACAAGTATAAACATTTCCCCCTTTAAGTACCATTCTTTTTAGTGCAAATATTACCATTACTAAGGTCATTATGTATTTTATTTTATAGTACATGTGTCATATCTGTTTTTGTATCTACAATATACAAGACATATACAATTTTTTTCTGATTTTTAATGATTCTGTTCTTAATGTTTTTGATTTAAGATAATTCCATTGCAAAGAAAATCTTACTTTGCTTTTCTGCTATTGAAAATGGTAAAAAAATATTGAATACAAAAACTTCTGAGGATCAATTACTGAGTGTTCATGGAATTCGGTTCCTTAGTTTAACATGGGTTATACTTGGACATACATATATTTCTTCCATTTCTGTTATCGGTAAGAAACATTTTGCAGATATTTTGAAATTAATGTATTAACTCATTACTTACTATTTATGTATTTTATATTCATGTTGTAATACTAAAATAATTTTTTATACAAGAAATTAATTCTAAAAAATGATATTTCATGGAATTGAAAAAATGACTTTTTGGTCTTGTTCTTACAAAATAATGAAAATGGCTTATTCATTGTTTTTTTTTTTAAACAATTAAGTTACACTAACAAGTGGATTTTTCTATTTGCTAGGTTAGTTAACTTTTATTAAAAATTTTTACTTATCATATTTAGTTTAGTTTGTTTGATATACATACATAAAATAATTTAGATTTTATTTACATATTTAAAATTTTTTTTTTGTGAGTAACTTATGATTTTGAAAATTCATTATTGTTTTTAAGCATATGTAAGCTAAGAGATAAAAATAAATAACTTTTTTTTTATATTCAATTTTAATGTTTCTTTGATCTCTGTATCATGTTCTCTTTTCCAGTTTGAATTAAATGATCAAATATTTATTTCAGACAAAAACTTGCATGCAATATTGTTTTCACTCAATGTTACTTTTATACTTGGTGTTGTTTTTACACAATGGTGTTTTTATGCAATATTTTTTTACACATATAAGTTATGGATTAAAGAATTATGAAATAATTTTTTTTAACTAAAGTTTTGCACAAATATAATTAACATTAATAATTTTGTATTTCCATATTTATTTTGCCAACAGTTTACCTCATCGATATATTCTACAATATTTAACATAGTAGCTTTGTACATGCATAGTCATATATGTATAGGCTATTTTATCATTAAAAAAAGGTATGTATTGGAATCGTAAATTTTAAAATTAGCCAGTTTTCTTGCACTCTGCCTAATCAAATTGTGTATTTATTGATTTATAAATATCAATGTTTCAAATAGATTGCCATATTTCTAATTATATTTTATTGTTTAAGTTTTACAAGTCAAACTAGCCTCTTCTCATTTTTAACTCAAAACACAGGAATGTTTTTAAGATATTTCATGAATTGTTTGAGTATTTATTTTATTGGTTTCATGAAAGGGCCAAATATAATAATGGAAATTATGACAAATATGTCAGAAATTAAATTTAAATTATATTTTGATTTGATATGTTTGTAATTTTTTTTTATAAGAAATTATTTTTTAAAAGTATTGAGTTGGTGAAAATCAGCTGGTATTTTAATTTGGTATGGTTCTTTGCTTAATGAGAATAATGAAAAAGATGCATTATGAAATATCCCGTTCTTTATTTTTAGAATAAATTAGCATAGATGCTCTGAAAATATCAAGGATATTAAATTGAAAAGTAGGAGTTTTGGTATTTTAATTTTCTTTCTGTTTTGAATTATCAGTCCAATAACTTCTATTATTTGGTTTATTCATTACCTTGAATTTTGCTGATACTTATCTTAAAAACAACTTTTTTTTATAACTGGGTAAAACCACAATATTTTAAAAATATATTTGAGTGGTTATTTAAGTCTGTGCTCTAATAAAATTTTTGTAATTAAAGGGAACAGAATTGATGTATTGAAAGAAATGGACAGTGTCTCATTTCAGGTACTTTTACAGGCTCCTTTCTCAGTTGATTCTTTCTTTTTATTAGGGTTAGTAATAATTTATTCTTCTTTTCTAATAACTGTGTTTGTAGAGTTTTATGACTTTTTGCTCAGTTGAAATGTTCATTGTAATACTTTTACTTGGCTTTAAAAAGTAAAATAGGAAAGATTAAGAAATAAGAAATCAAATACAAAATGAATAAAATGTGATTGTGTTAATTTAATAATCTAAAGCATTTTTTCCTGTTAGTACAAAATGCAATATTTATCCAGCAGTGTAGTTGTGATAAAAGGGGTGCTATGTTGATAGAAATTTTGATCAATCTCTCAAAACTATTTTTAGGTAAAATTGATTAAAGCCATTTTAACTTATCTATTACCGTTCTGTTTAAAAATACAATATCTTAAGGAATGATAGCTATTAATTATTGACAAATAAAGTTTTAAAGTAATTTTTAACTATGTTAAAAGGAAAATTGATATCTTGTATTTAAAATTATCAGGGAATTTCTAAATTATTAGAATGGTTTTTTTTTTTTTTTTGCTCTGATTCTCTGATTTGCTGAATCAATAATTAAAAAGCAAATACTGATTAACAAATATCTGAACTATTAGGAGTTGAAACATGTTTTCTCAAATTTCATTTAAGGACCATCTATTGAAGTGAATATATATATATAGTCCTTTTCTAAAAACAGGATTTATCTGTTTTTTTATTAATAATATTTTAATAAAAATGAGTTTTTGAGTTTTATCAATGTCTCAATTCAATCTTTTTTTCAAATAACAGCAAATTTTGAGTATTAGCTTTTAATAATCTAACTATTTGATGCATTGTGTACAAATAAGCGGATTCTTTTGTTTTATCATAATATTCATCACAGTTTAATGACATCAAAAGCTTTTTAATACTGATGCAATACTTAGGAAACAATGCTTCCAGAGATAATTTATGGGAATGATTTGAAACATATGATTGAGATTGATATCTTTAAAAGGATTTATCAGTGTTTTGATATTTTTTCATTTTTTCCCCTTACAATACTATCATTTGGATTTGCATAACAGCAGAATACCTTTTAAAATATTGATGGGAAAAAACATAATTAAATAAAAGTTGTTTATATTTCTTCATATAACATAATGTAGTTGATTTTTTTTTTTTAATTTTATGTATATTTTATTCATTCTTCAAAAATTATTTTATTCATGTAAGACATTTTAAAAAAAGACAGCAACTAAGAATTATCTTGATGCTGGTAATAAATTAATATAAATATTAAAATAAAATAAATTGTTGATAACTTAAAATGTTCTTATTAACAGTAGATGATTATTACACAATGGCTATTTTTTGTGTAGTTACATCATTAAAGTATCTTTAGGTATTGCTTTCCAAATAAAATCTCTTATTATAAAAACAATAAGAAAAAGATTGAAAAATTTAATTTAATTAATTTATTTTTTTAAAAAATAAAGCATCAATAAAATGTTTTCATTTAACATATATTTTCTAAACAACTACATATTAATAATATTATTATATACATAACAATATTAATTTTCTGAACATACAATAAATTGAGTAATAAAATAATTTTTTCTTTCCATTAATTTTAAGAGATCATGTCATTTTCTTTTATCCTAATTTATTTATTAAAGAAATTGTTTTTGTGTAAAATTACTACAATATCTGTGTCTTTCATAAGTGTCTTTCATATGTTTGTATCTTTCAAAATGAAGAAATATTACTGCATTTTTCTTTTTCTTTTGACATTGAAATTTAATTTCTTTTAACAGTGGTTTTCTCTTAGCATATTTATTTTTGAAAGAAGCTGATCGAAAAAATGGAAAAATAAACTGGCTATATTTTTATATGCATAGAATTTGGAGGTAATTATATTTTGTAAAAATATATATTTAATTTTTTTACTCATTCCTTTTTATAATGTGATTGATACCTTTACATAGAAAATGAGATTGAATGGATTGATTGTAAAAATGAGAATTTATTTATGCAAAATTCTTATCCTTAGCATTTTTAAAATTTTTTTGATGCTGTTGTGTTCTTGTTTAAACTGGAAATTTTAACTGAAAATTGGAGGAATATTGTATGATACATAATATATATATATATATAACACATCGATCAATAACTCCCGAGTCTAACATTGAAAACAACATTTTTTTTGCAAAATTTTTTTTTATTCATCAACATAACACCTTTTGTTAATCACCTTTTAGGGTGATACAATCGTTCCAACGCTTTTCCAAATCTTTTTTTTCCCCAAAAAAATTTTTTTTTCGCAAGAAATCTTTTTTGTTGCGAGTAAATAGCGATAAACAGCTTTCTGAATCATCGACTCGTTGCTGTTTTTGTTCCATCGAAAGCAATCGCGGCACCCACTTGGAAAAAACCTTTTTCATGCTCAATTTTTCATGAAGGATAGTAAATACACTTCCATATGATATCTGTGTCATCTCAGCAATCTCACGGAGCTTCACTTTACGATCTTTCATTATAATTTGTGTCACTTCACTCACATTTTCCGGTGTAACGGCTTCCACAGGTCTACCCGAGCGTTCCGCGTCATTTGTGTCGGTGCGACTACGTTTAAACTCGGCAAACCACCGACAAATCGTTGCTTTTGATGGACAAGAGTCCGGGTAACATTTTTCAATCCATTGTTTTGCTTGCACGGTGTTTTTACCCATTAAAAAATAATGTTTTATCAGAACATGAAACTCGGTTTTTTCCATTTTTTAAACAAACTACAAAACGACTTTACTCCAACCTTGATGACTCAGCTGTTTCTGGTCCGATCGACTTAAAATTTCGACACGTTTCAAGCAAAGGTTAGTACTCTAGAAAGACCTGGTTACTGGTTTACTATGAGCGCCATCTCTGGGTTAGTCTCGGGAGTTATTGCTTGATGTGTTATATATATATATATATATATAAAGTTAAAATAATACAGAATATTTTAAAATGTATGGTTAAATTTACATGTCTTACTTTTCATGTTTCAAAATAAGTTACAGTTTGAAGATATGGAATATACTATTGTAAATTCATATTAATATTATTTGGTTTGATAACCATTTTTTTTATCTAAGTATCTTTATATCTTAAGGGGGAATTGTGATTATCCCATATTGTTAAATTACATTTATGAAATCTTTTATTTTTTTAAATATAATCTTTTCATGCTTGCTAAAATTAGGTATAAATTTTATACTAAATTTTCCTTTTTAGGTACATTAATTTTATCCATCAATATTGTAAGATTATTTTATATAATGATAATTCGCATAAACATTTGTTGTTTTTAATTAAACATTTGTTTCTCTTTGCATATTTAAATATGTATAACTTGTGTTTTGTAGATTAACCCCTGCTTATATGGTAGTTGTTTTTTTCTACATTTTTGTTTTTAAATACATCGGCTCTGGACCATTTTGGGATGATAAGCATTGTGATAATAATCATGGTGACTGGTGGAAATACTTACTCTACATTAATAATTTTATTCCCATTCATGATATGGTGAGTATTAAAAAAAAATGTCTGATATTGATCCCCCCCCCCCTACAATTGTACTATGAACATTTTTTTCTTTTTAGCAGTTCTGAATTAAAGAAACTCAAAATAATAGCAAATGTTTTCGAAAAGCATTTTGATATATTTCATTGAAAAAAATAGAATAATTTTGTATAGAACAAAAATTTGAATTTTCCACAGTTTCGTCTAAATTTTCTCTTAAGAATTTTTAAGAAATTTGAGAATACAGTTTGGAAATATATTGTTTCTTTTCTTGAACATGACTTCAGTCTTTGAATTAGATGTTTAATCTTTGTTTTTATTAATTGATTTAAGTAGTTATCGTCAATAATATTTTTTGTTAATCTTTTATTAAAGTGTAAGGACTTCTTTTTTTTTTTTTTTTTTTATAGTTTCTTGTTCTGAAGCCAAATGAAGTAAAAGTACTAGGGAAATTTTTTTTGAATATCGCAGAATAAAAGGAATAAGAAATATAATCAATATTCGAAATTACAATTTTTACAATTTCTATATTGTGCAATATCTTTCATTTTAATTTTTAAAAATCTTTATGAAACTGTAGATGTTTGATTTGTTTTGAATAAATGTTATTTGCAGTACGAGTCATAAATCTGGTTTAATTCTGACCATAATCTTTGCTGACATAATAACCATGTTTTAATGATGAGATAAAATTTAACAAATTCTAAAAAAATATCTTGTGTTATATTTTTTTTGAAAAGTAAAATATTTAAAGTTAGGAAAAACTACATTTCATATACACAAAGAATATATTCAACATAGTAAAAAAAAAAAATAAAACTTTCTTAAAGTAAATTTGATGATATAAGTTTTGCTTTTGTTTTTAATGTATAATGCAGTTTGTAAAAACTATATATATATATTCTTCAGACTTCAGAATATTTCTCATTTCTTTATTTTTAAATTAGTATTTTTTGATAAAATGTTAACATTTTAGATACTTAATTTTTATTTTACAAAAAATATTAAGAAGTATATGTTATCATTTTTAAATGCTAATTTAATTTGATGACATTTAATTGAATAATAATTTTTATTGAGAATTAATTAATTTTATATATTATGAGATTTTCCCTATTAATCCACTGTGTTTAACTTTGTTCTTCTTTAAACAAATTAATATTTTCTGATACTATTGAACTTAATATGTTCTTTGAAAGGCTTTAATTGAAAACAAAAAATGTTTTAGTGTCTTGGATGGTCCTGGTATCTTGCTAATGATATGCAGTTTTACATCATCAGTCCTCTTTTCTTGTACCCCCTGTGGAGGTAAACTTTAGTTCATTATCTATAAATATTTCTTGTATTGTATCTATGGGAATAATTTTTATGTGTCATTGTTCTGAAATATAACTATATAAAGAAATGATTCTTGAAATTTTTAATTTTTTTTCATTGAAACGGTGTTAATGATCCAAACTGTTTTAATTTACAAGGATTTCTTCAAATCTAATTAAATCTAAATTTTTGTGTGTAATTGTTTCTTTCTTGTTGAATATATATCTTTTGTAAAACCCAATTTTGCAGATGGCCACCTATTGGGCTGAGTATACTTGCTTCAATTCTTATTGCAACATGGACAACTACTGGTATTTTAAGTTACACATATGATCTAATTCCTATGTTTGTTGGAGTAACCCAGACTAAAGATTTTGATGCTTATGCTACAAAGTAATTATGTATACGTTTTTATTTGTATAAATAAAAAAGTTTTATATCTGAATTTTAAATTGTTTTAGGATAAAAATGTTTAGTTATGGATTTCTTAAATTTGTAAGTATATATATATATTTAAACTTTGTTTGTGTAGTTTTAGAGATTATGACTGTTTTCTTTCATACAATCGCAGTTGAGACTAATATACTCTTATGAATTTTTTTTAAATTGTTAATCTTGAGAAAAGTATTACATTATGATACTTTAACAGTGAACATGAATTAATTCTGATTTACATATTAACTATTTATGCAACTACTGCATTGTAAATGGTATGAAAAAAGTATTTAAAAATTTGTAGATCGCATAACAGCAATATTATGACTGTGTTTTAGAAATATAATAGCAACTTTTGAATTATTAGTTACGTTATATTAAAACAGCTTTTAAAAAAAAAACTACATTAAGTGTTGATTATTGTTACTTTCAAAGAGGAGGATTTGAAATTTTCTGTTGATTTGTACTAACATTATATTAACATTACATTTTCTGATTGTAAAAAGGAAAGCATAAATGTTTACTAATGCTATCCTAGTTTGAGTGTTATAAGAAACTTTTTTTTTTTTTTTTTATCTTAGATGATTAAAGTTTTAGTATCATGATTTATTTATACAATTTAGAATGATACTATTTCTAATCCAGGCTAGTTGTACAAATCTACTGTATAGGATTTGACATTTTTTTTCTCCATGTTTTAAATGTATAAAAATTAACTCATACATTCATGTAAACTGCCGTATTCATACTCTGTACAAAATATGTATTAAAGCAATGTTACAATATCTTTAATTCTGCATCCCAGAGGTAATGGACATTACCATCTCTTATTTTTTTTTTATATGAGAAATAATAATAGCTAATAACTTTTCTAATTCTTCTTTTTCTAATTCATCCTTTCAATTCGAATAAAATCTATTACTTAGATTTATTCAACAGATTTTTTTAAACTACATTTATAAATTGCTTATTTAAATTAATGTTTTTGATTTATTAGTTGACATTGGGAAATTGCCTTTTATTGAAAATATTTTTTATTATAATTTCTTCCAGAAGATTAAAATGTTTTTAATATTTAGAATTTAATTATTTTAAATATTGTCTCTGTTATGTAACAATTTGGGGTATAATATTGTATAACTCTAAAAAGATAGTGAAAGGAGTAATATAATTTTAACTTGGAAATTAGGGAAAAAAAAAATATTGAACCCTATACCTTTTGAGTGCAAAATAATAATTTTGATTTTTTTTATGTTATAAATATATTTAATATATATCTTCTAACTTAACTATTATTAATTTTTATTCTTCAGAAAGCAATTAGAGTTATTTTAACCTTACAACTGTAGCTTTTACTTTTTCTTTTACTTATAATATTTTCTTTCTCAATTTTTTCTCTCTATAGGATGTGGGATTCCTTTGATCTTATATATGATAAGCCATACTGTCGAATTGCTCCTTACATTATTGGTGTGTTTTTAGGTTTCATACTTCACAAACTTAACAAAAGAAGGAATTTTATGACTTGGGTAAATGCATTTCTTTAAAATTTACATTATACAGTAGACATTTCTTTAATATAGTAATTTAAGTAATACTGTTGTAAGAAGAGTATATTGAATTCTAATGTAATAAAGAAAATATTGTTGATTTGAATTTTTATTTTATTTACCAAAACTTTTTTTAGAAAGTTTTAAGTTAAATTGGTTAGAAATAAAATTTTCTGAGCTCTTATATTTAGAATGTATTTATTTTTCAGTAGACCTGAAAATATGCTTTATTATCAAATAGAATAATAAGTAGAATTTTTAGATAAAATGTGAACTTTTCTTGTAAATTAAATGTTATCATAAATATTTTAACAGATATGAAATAAACAAAGCTGAGATGGATTTAATTGAAGTTTAATTTTAATGGCAAAATAGACCCAGTTTGAATTTCATTTGAAATTAAAGTTTCAATTCATTTGAAGCAGTTCCTTTTCTTATTAATGAAATTTATAATTTGATTACAAACTGTATATTATCGAGATATCTTTTAAATAATTACTTAATAAAGTTACATTTTCTATTACATAGCATTCTTATTTAATAAAAATGATTATATGTGAGATAATATTTCTTATTAATGAAACCTGATAAAAAATATTTTAAAACATTGCTTAACATTGTCATACATTTAAAATTCTTATATTTTAGTTCTTCATAAACATATTTATTCTGAATTACTGAAAATGTATTACTTTTTTTTTCCTCCTTAATTTCTGTAAATTTGTTGGAACTATTTATTTTTATTAATGTGTCAGTTTTTCATTTTAAAAAGTTATAGAGCATGTGAACTTAATGCAAACTTTACTTTTTTTTTTTTTTTTTTTTACAATTTTTTGGAATTTTAGGAGTCTGATAGAAAAATTGTATTCACATGGTTTTATATTATAATTAAGTTTATGGTCTTCATTCATTCATTCATCTAGATGCAACAAATTTTAGGTTGGACTATAGCTGCATTTTGCTCTCTTAGTGTTGTATTTGGTCTGTATCATGTTAAAATGAGTAAAACAACTGCATTATTTTACAATTCATTGTGTCGATCAGCCTTTTCAGTAGGATTAGCCTGGATTATACTTATCTGTGAAACTGGTCATGGGGGTAAGTTTTTTTTTTATCTCTATAATATAGTACTTTTAAAAAAATCGCTTTTTTTTGCATAAATTATAAAATCATGTTACTCTTTAATTTTTTTTAACTTTAATTAAATTTCATTAAAATCAAATGTATTATATATTATTTAAAAACCATTATTTTAAAGGTTCAAGTGATTGTCATGTGAAATCATGTATTTCGTCAGGCATTTTTATAGTATAAATTTTAATTTATCGGATGTATTTTACTTGTTTTTAATTTTTCTGTAGGTTTCATTACTAAATTTTTATCTTGGAAATTTTTTCTTCCGCTGAGTCGTCTCTCTTACTGTACTTATCTTGTTCATCCAATTCTGATTCATGCTTATTACCAAGCATATCCAGCTGCATTTCATTTCACACAATATTTGATGGTGAGTTATTTACACTATGCATTTAAGTTGGGGATTTTTTTTTTTTTTTAACTCTAAAATTTTGATATAAATATGAAAATTTGGTTGAGTATGTGTGTAAGAGGTTTTTTTATTTATTTCTAACAGTTTTTATTTTATTTTTAGTTATATAAGGATAGTTCAAAGTTTTACTAATTTTTTCTCAGCCGTGATTATTGATACTGATTGTTTTTTTCCATTTTTTTTTAAATTTAAAATTTGTTTTAATGTCATTATTTTTTAGAAGTGTTGTATATAAATACTTCTGTGTAATTTTTTACTTCAGTATATAAGTGCATTTAGGTTTGTTTTACTGTTTTTATTCTTTGAAGACTTAAATTTTAAGATTTTTATATTCATTCAGAATTTAAATATTTGATTGAACAATATTAAAAACTGTTATTATAGTTATTTATCTAATCCAATAAAATATTTCTAAATCCTTTCTGAATTAAAAAGAAATAAACTTTTTAAATAAATTAAATTATAAATATTGTTTCAAAATGGTTTTTGATTATAATTTAATTTCTTATACAGTATTAAAAAAACATTTACTGTAATAATTACATATATATTATTCACATGCTTTGCCTCACATTTCAGGTAACAAATTTCATGGGCTTCCTCATCATGGCATATGGAATTGCTTTTATGTTTTCCTTAGTATTTGAATCTCCTCTGATGAACTTAGAAAAACTAATGCTTAAAATATTTAAAGATAAACATTAAATAAAACATTGCAAAGCTTTTTTTTGCAGCTGAATTTTTTTTTAATGAGATTACATAACAAAAGTTTTATAAAGTGCAGATAATATAGACGAGTAGAAGGTGAAAAATTTTCACTCTTTTATTTTAATGATTGTATTCTATAATCCAGTGTTAATATTTTATTTAGTTTAGTTTCAACATAGTTTGACATCAAAAATTTTTTTGTACTTTTTTATACCATATTTATGCAAAATACTCAAATAATCTTTTTGAACTTTTTAAATTTAATGAAACTTTTATAGATATGATACAATTCTAAATGGTAATAATTAATATTATACATTTATTGTAAGAAAATATAATGGAAAATTTAAATGCAATAGTAAAATTTAAGAAAATAAATTTTTGTAAAATTTTAACAGTTGACTATTATTAACTAATTAGTTAGGCAGAAATATATAAAAGTAAGTGTACATGAATAAGAATTGCTGTAAATTTTTAAGAATTATGAATGTTTAAATTTCGCTTCGAAAAATCATTATACAATCTTGGGAATTTATGACTAAATTACAATATGGATCCAAAAATGTTAGTGTAAATAATTAAGTAAATGAAGCATTAATATTTTGAAATATAAAATATTTTGTCTAATGAATTTGAACTTAAATGAATCAATATGAATATTTAATTTAATAATGTATCTCTCTTAAGTTAAGCTTAGTAAGGTAACTTGACTTTGGTTGAGAATTAATGGTCCATCACCAATAGCCCTCACGTTACAATTAATACAACATTAATAAATACTCACTAAGTAATGGATTTTTTTTAATACAGTATTTTTTGATAATCTGGCAGATATTGAACCAAAACACTGCCAGAATATATCGAACCAACACACTGATGATTATAAGAAAATCATCAATAATAATGCATTTAATCACAAAAGGCTATGTATTACTTTATGAAAAAAAAAAAAAAAGAATAATTAAATAAAGTTTCAACTATAAAAAAAATTTACAGTTTTCTATTGATAACCTACATTAATCTATTGAAGTATAAGGTATCAAATAATTTTCTGTGATTTGTCAATCTATATGAAAACTCCAGATTCATGGTAGGGCTGGAAAAGTGAAGAGCCAGATTGTGGAGAGAGTAATGTATTTATAATTATTACAAATGATTCTGTAAAACTAATTGCTATGCATTTTCATTTAATGAATGTGAAGTTTTTTTTTCCTCTTCTAAAATATTTGTTAAAGTTTTCTGCAAAATTTTAACACCTGTATTGTCTTTAAAATGGAATCAATCATATGTTTTTTTGTGAAAGAATGACATATTTACAATCTGATAATATGTTGCTCAGTTTTTCTAAGGAAAAAACATTAAAAATCATCATTATGTTTTCTAAAAATTTGTATTTTTGGTTTGGCATATTTTGCTCGACCATTCCCATTATTAAATCTTTTAAAAATATCTAAATGAAGTAGTTTAGTGCAAATAATTTTATTGCTAATTTGTACTATATCAGAACTATTTAAAAGCTATATTTCCCAATTAATGTGCAGCAATTGGTGACTTTTCTGAGAAAAAAATCATAAAATTTTACTTCATTGTCTCAAAGTATTTGTTAAGATAATTAATTTGAAGCTATAGAATCTATAACTATTTCGTAAGTTATAAGTCATGCTAATAAATACTGATTTAATTTAATTTATATACCATAGAACTATAAAAAAAGGGGGGGACACTATTAATTACTTTTTCTTATCTCTGGCAAACAAAACATGCATCACTCTTAATGGTTCAAATGAAACTAAATTATGATGTAAATGGATTGAGATTAATTTACATTGTTAACTTATGTGTTACAATTGTGTTATTGCATTAATATTAATTGATAAATAACCTAAATCATCTGCTATTTGAAAATTAACATTAGTAAAACACAGTAGAGATGCTGATAGTTTGTTCTTTGGGGATCACATTGGTATTGGAAAGCTGATATTGAAGCTATATGATCATTTAGAATAAGTAAAGTCCTGAAAGCAGTTGGAGTTGTGACTTTGCTGCAAGATGTCAGCAGTTATTTTATGCTTATGTCGAAAATTATTGTATAATCATGTTAGTAATTGTTCTATGCTCCTATTGGATATTATGATCTCATCAAGTTTTGTTTGTAATATTCAGTAAAATTTGAATATATAGCACATTCTGTTTACTTCTTTGCATCACTGAATAAGTTTTCTTTGTTATAAAAATTAATTTTCTCTTTATTGATAGAATTTCAATTGAAAATGTAATTTCTCATCTTCAAATTAGCATAAGTATCAAATTGTATAAAATTCTGCTGGAAAGTTTTTGAGTTATGATTGCTAAAAAAATAGGACCCATTATGTAAATTGAGTGTCTCAAATAATTAATAATTGATGATAAAATATTTTCTACCAATAATTTTTCAAAGTAGCTTACATCAATTTATTGATAATTTTTCCCCCTTCTCTAAAAATGCTTTATTGAGAAAATATTCAAGGTCAAACTCTTAGAAAAACAGCTGGCTTACACTCATTTATGGTATTTAATTACTGATCAATTTGACATGCAATGCTTGGAAATGGTTAAAATAACGAATTATCTGAGTAAAATCTGTTATGTACCCTAAAGGTTTTATTCCTATATCTTGATAATCAATTGTCAGATTCGAACGAAATTTGAGACATTGGCTATTTGTATAATTCTTTATCTAATTCTGCAAAAAAGAGGAAAATAAAAATAAAATTCTGTTGTGGAAAAATTCTGATCTAGAGGTTATTTAAGTGTGTGTTAGCTATTTCACTAGTGTCATAATTTAGTTCCCTTTTATTAAGGGTGATATTAATTTTATCCAACTATAATAAGAATTGAGAAAATTATGCTGGATGCCTTTTTTTTTTTTTTAAATTCTTTGTTGTTAATTCCAATTTGTTTCAAATTTGTTACATACAGGAATGCTATATATGTTCGGAAGCTCTTTATTTCACTCATGCTACTCTTTATGGACAAATATAATCCAATGCTGATAAATTAAAAACTTTTGATCTTGATTAATTTATCTTAAAAATTTATTACAAAATTTTGAATTTTTCTCTTTAAATACAGATGTGTCATGATATTCGTTCATATTAATTAATTGGATGGCAAAATATTTCAATTTTTGGAAAAATGCTTGAAATAATTCATATGAAATTCCTTAGACGAGTACTGATATCATAAAATAATATTTTCGGATAACATGAGTCAAGATAATTATTAGGTTTTCCGGAAAGTTTTGTCCATTTGTAAAGTTAAAGAAAAGAGTAAAATTTTCATACATTTAATAATTATTGTAAAATATGATATCCGTAATTACTTATGACCGCCTGCCAGCATGATGGTAATTTGTAAACATTATTTTTTGAAAAATGCTTTCTCTTTAAAAGTGAAGAACTTAAGTAGTACTTGGTTCACATGCATCTCAATTTTGAATCGTAAGAGGCGACTATAATGGATACCTAGTGTCTGGGGGTATAGCCAGGCACCTTGCTCCTGGGGATTATATCAAGGGGCCTCAGGTAGGAATGGGCATAATGATAGGAACCCTAGTAATCTTTTTCTTTCCCTTGGGGTTTGTTGTCTTTGGTAAACACGGATGACGCACCCCTTGGATACTTAGCGATTCTTCTCTATTTTCTACCTCCTTGTCCATTTTTTTAAAAACATCTAAACCGCAGTTATAACTTGTTTGGCACAACATAGCCAAATCTGACTCTTGCGTCATTAAGCTTCACTTTCGCTCACCCATTTTTTAAATTTTTTTTGCTTCAAAAAAATTGTACAGGGAGAGAAAAGGCTATAATCAGAGGGCCTTAGGTCTGGGGGGGGGGATATGTTGGGTGTGGCAGAATTTCCAAGCCTAAGTGCGACTTTATGACGAGTCGCCAAAGCAGCATGTGTCCTGGCATTATGATGATACAATATGATATGCTTTCTATTGAATATTGTGTGGATGCTAGAAGAGGAGGGTATCAGCTCAGGTGTCGCCCTCGTCACTTGACCGAGGATCAAAATTAGAAGTATGTCTCCAATAGCCCTCGTGTTGCTTCTAGTGCGACATTAATGAAACTAAACCAATCAGCCTCGGCTTAGATTTGGAGCGGGGCAGTTTGTCCGGGTTCCACAGAATGCTCTTCTAACGATGTTTTCGTAGGTAATCCACTTTTCCTCACCAGTCAGAAAAAGAGTTTGTTTTTATTCTGGTGAAGCAGATATGTGCATATGACGTATTTCTAAAGCACATTTTTCTCATTTGAACTCATGAGGAATCCATATGGAATATTTGTCGACCAATCCTAGTTTCCAAATAAGGTGCAAAGGGTTGAAACATTATTAAATGTATGATTTTTTTAACTTCACAAATGGACTGAATTTTCGGTAGACCAAACTCCCGGGATACCCTAGCGATCCTTCTCTATTTTCGACCCTCCTTCTTGTCAACCATTTTTACCTTTTTTTCAACTTCACGTCTAGACCACAGTTTAATCTTGTTTGGCGCAGCATAGCCATATCTGGCTCTTGCGCCAATAAACTTTACATTCATTCACAATCATTCATTTCGATAGACCAAATATTTTAAGACGTCTTCTGAAACTATACATAATATGCCATACCCTGCAATGAACACTAAAATTTTGCCAGATATGAGCTAAAAATACACTGCGCGAACTAATTGCTCCAGAGAAAACATCAACAATTTATGCATTAGACTACATATTTTCAAAATACAGACAAATTAGCCTTTCTATTTACACTTCTGAAAGTAACAAAAAATAAAAATGCGCGTTTTAATGCTATTAACGAGGTTTTTTCTTGAAAAATTCAACGAAATTTTTGAGTAATGTATATAATTAGACAACTTAACTTAAAATAAGAATTTTTCAAATTTGTTGTGTTGAATGCTTCCGTTTGTCTATTTCCCCCAGACACAAAGGTATTCTAATTGCAGCCTATAATGGAGGTATAGGGGTTAATTGTAACATTTTTTGGAAAAAAAAATGTTTATATTTTTTAGTATATTTACGATTTCTTGTTTATAACAGCCTTTTCTATAGCATAAACATTCATTAATCATATGCACACAAAAAACATTCGGCTATTTTCGTGATTTTAGCACAAGAAATATTATTCAAAACTAGTCGACTGTTGCTCCGGACCTGGGACCGTCTAATAAGCGTTGGGCAAAATGTAACAATAACAAAGGTAATATTTTAAAAATGTTCTTCCTCTTCGTTCGTTCTGTAAAATCAGTCGATTATAAATGAATGTACGAAAGGAAGTTGATTATTGTTAGTGGGTATAGTGACAATGAGTGATATCAAGTGCTTATGGTAAAATAAAAATTAAATTATTTAACCGAAAATTAAACATAAAAGTCATCAGTGTTCTTTGGAATTGCTTTTATCGCAAACAAATGAAAAACGGTTTCCTCTCGTATATATACCCGGGATACCCTAGCGATCTTTCTCTATTTTCGACCCTCCTTCTTGTCAACCATTTTTACCTTTTTTTTTTCAACTTCACGTCTAGACCACAGTTTAATCTTGTTTAGCGCAGCGTAGCCATATCTGGCTCTTGCGCCAATAAACTTTACATTCACTCACTCACTCTCATATACTTAATGTATGCCCACATAGTTATTGGAAATGAAGCACAGCACCCATTATCCTATGTCAGATTTGCTGTAGGCTCTCCGCAAGATAACAAGTGGCCGCGGTAGCCTAGTGGTCTTGGCTTCGGTTTCGTGGCCGGCGATTTTCGTTCAGTCGCGGGTTGGATCCTTGGCCGCTAAGGACTCGCCGGTAACGGGCTGATGCGCGTTAAATCTGTTGGGGCACCAAATCCTTCCGTTGGTGTGGTGTGGATGTTAGGAGAGGGGGTGCCAACTCAGATGTAGTCCTCGTCACTTGACCGAGGTTCAAAATTACGAGGACCACCGCCAATAGTTGCGGTGTTGCTTCTGAGAATGCAACATTTATAAACCACCAATCGTAACATATATTCGCATGTCTTAGAATAGTATCTAGCCAAAGCTGTTTTTTCTTCTCTATAGTTGTAAGTAGTAAGCTCGGCTAGGTATATCTAACAGAAAGAGACACATTTTTTTAATACACAGACATGTGGCAAAGATAACAGCTACCTTTTTGACTAGTGTGTCCTTCTTTAACATTTCAGTTGCAGCCCACTGGTACACATTTGACCTTTTGACGTTCATTCAGACTTCCTTTCATAGTTCCTCATTCTATAGCATGAATTCGTAGAATGATAAATTGAATTTTATTTCTGAAATATTATTCTTATATTTCTTCCTTCTCTGCGCTTGAGATCCGAGGTGAATGCAATGATTGCCTTAGCCGTTTCGAATGTGTGATGTATACATATCTAACTTTATAATACATATTTTTTTAGTTCAGCTTTGAGTGGCATTAAATAGGTATTTTTTTTCCAAAAATTAAGGGTTTTGTAACATGTTACAAGTTGCCCCATCGTATGGTTTTGAACATTTTTTTAATGATTCATGAAAAAAAAAAAAATATTACAATTTGTTAAAAAAAAATAAAATAAAAATTAAAGCAGTATTTTAAAACGTAGTGTATAGGTGAAATAAATAGGCAAAATGATTTTCTAAAAATATCGATTGACTTACCTCTATTCAAAGTACGTGAAATATATATATATTTCCCATTAATTAGTTAAGATAAAGAAAGCGTTCCTACGACTTCTCACCATTTGTTTTGGCATGGCACTGACTATGCTTATCATAAGGATGCATCATAAGCATCATGTTGAATGAAACTGCTGAAATTTATTTTAAAACCACTGCGGAATGTGCGAGTTATAACTAGTCCCTAGCTCTTTAACATATCGTAATTTTGAACCACCGTTAAGTGACGAAGTCGTTATTTGAGTTGGCACCTCGTTCTGCGCATCCACACCATACTAATTTTATAAACATATAAGAAAATTTCATATCTTGAGAAATTGTAAAATGAATTGTATTAATGAATCTCCGAATGTGATTTAGTTTAGTTTTTATTAACGTCGCACTAGAAGCAACACGAGGGCTATTGGCGACGGACCTCGTAATTTTGAACCTCGGTCAAGTGACGAGGACGACACCTGAGCTGGCACCCCCTCTCCTAACACCCACACCACGCCAACGGGAGGACTTTGGGCCCCGAACAGATTTAACGTGCATCAGCCCCGGCTACACGGCGGGTCTTTGGCGGCCAAGGATCGAACCTGCGACTGAACGAAAACCGCCAGCTGCGAGTCCACGACCTTGACCACTAGGCTACCGCGGCCCATCTCCGAATGTGAAGTTTTTCTTGAAATATTTCTATTTCTGTATTTGGAGGAATAGAATTTCTTTTCTGTTCAATCTAAAACTTCAATCACCGATCGTAAAAAAAATAAGCTTATAAGTAATTAAATTTATTGAAAACTGTTTAAAAAAAAACTACAGTCCTTAGATGCTTGATCTATCATTCATTGATTGTTTATTAACGCCTCACTTAGAAGCAACTTTAGGGCTATTGGCGACGGATCTCGTAATTTTGAATCTCGGTTGAGTGGCTACATCTGAATTGGCGCCTTCCTCTTTGAATTCCACACTACGCCTTCGGGAGGACTTGGGATCTCGAAAGGTTTAACATGCATTATTCCCACTACACGGCGGGTCTTTAGTGACATCAGGTTCGAACTTGTGACTCGACGAAAACAACGTCGGTCGCGAGTTCGTGACCATGGCCCCACTAGGCTACCGCGGACACATCAGGTTTCATTTTCGGTTTCTAGTTCCAGTATTGAAAAATAAATGTGCTTCGCTTGTTCTGTCTGAACTTTTCACAAGTAATAATGATCACTTTTTTTTTTATTCAAAAAGAAATGGATGAAGACGAAAATAAGTTATTAAAAAAGAATATTTAGAAGTCATGTTCGGTATAAGAATTTATTGACTAGTAAAGACATATATTTATTATTAATTTTATTGAGATCAAAAGCATCATTTTTAAAATGGAGTCTGCATTTCATCAAGACATGTTTAAATGGGGGAGAGAGCAAAATTATATGACAGACAGATAATATATTTCCGAATTAATTTTTTAAAATTATTTCACTCTATATTCACACTACAAAAAAATATACGATGCTATTTGAATGATAAGCAGACGAGGGATCTTGGTAGAGTCTTGATTCCACTAAAGACCATTTACTTAGTGGGACTAATGTGTGTTAAATTTATCGGGGTCATGGTGGTATGAAAATTTGGAGAAAAGGTGGGGAGCAGCTCAAATGTCTAAGTTGGGGCTCAAAATTACGACGTCCATCTCTAATAGTCCTCCTGTTGATTCTAAGTGCGACGTTAATAAATAATCAAATATATAATTTCTAATAATAAATATTATGTTCTGTATAAGTTGTGTACGTACCGCATATATGCAATCAAATATATTCAACATTGGAGAAGAGCTATTGTATAGAAAACATTAAATTATCAAATTAAGAAATATTAGTTTTCAAGCTTATTTCTCTTAGCTAATTCGGTAGATTTTTGATCAAGACAAAAATTTTTTTGATAAATCTCTGTTATTTAACGCTTCTTTTTCTACTTCTTAATCTCAGTTTATTTTAATAGATAAATGAATGTGTGGCTCTTTTTCTTTTCATGTTTTTGAGAATAATCTGAAGCAAAATGCTCACATTACATATTTTAATTAAAAACCTATGTTCGTTATTTCAACATTAATTCTTTGTAAATTATTGTTTAAAAGTGGGTTTTTTTTTTTATTCTGAGATAGTTTTCTGGACTAAATTGAGTTAAATGGAATGATTAAATTCTTTTATTGTGAAAATTCATATTCATCATATGTATGTTATTTACTCGTACTATACATTTATGTATTTTTAAGCCTGCGTTTGTAATCACAAAGTATAACATAGTTACCTGAATAAATATTAATAATTGCAAAATAAATACTGGATGTAGGTTGTGTGTTCTTGTTACGGATGAGTAATCGTTTTAAATTATTGTTGTAGTTTAGGCATGGTATTAATTTGGATGGTGATAATGAAGGTAGTTTTAAAGTGTCTTATATGCATTTTTTTTTGTAGTGAATGATGTTATGAATTCAGAGTCTAGACATGATATTTCAGTTTCATTTATGCAAGCTTTTTATTTGTTGAGAATGAGATGCTCTAGTCTAGACATATTAAATAAAGCAAAATAACACACTTCATTTACTTTTATTGGACAATAAAAGGTGGTGTCATGGGTTACATGTACATTGCTGATCATAAATCCAAATGGCACAGGTGATCGTGTGAGCGACCTGCTCGCAGAGATCTATCTACAGTAAAACAGTTTTCTCTTTTAAAAAAACTTGAAACAGCCAGTAATGTACAGCAATTGAAAACAGAATAGTTAAAACCTTCTTCTTCTTTTTTTTTTGCAAATAAAACTTCGTCGGTTATGTATAAATTATTCTCACACTTAACATTTTGAAAATTGACTATTTTCATTAACAATGCTACTATACAGCTTTCATAATACATGGCAAAATGGATAAAGATCAATGATTTGTAATGCAATTTTCAATCTACAACAAACCCGTAATAAATGTATCATTTTGTATTCGATTTTGTAGTTAAATTTCAGATATTTCTCGGATGTTCTGCATAAAAATAGCTTTTTATTCCAGACAGGAAAAAAATGAAGGGGAAAAATAACAGATTCAAACATTATTCTTATCGGATCCGTATAAAGATTGATTTACATATCACAGTGGTTAAAAAAAACCAGCATAAATCTTTTAAATCCCTGAATACTAGAATTATTAAAAGCAAGTAAATTTATGATTTATGGAGAACAGCTATAAATAGTTTTTCTTAGAAATAAAATTTCTGAAATCGTAAAAGCTATTATTCATAAAATTGCGTGTTAAATTTCTCTCAAATGAAATGTCTTATATCAAAGATAGTTATTTTTCTTTTATCACATAACTCATATTTCATAAATCACAGAAATATTAATAAAAACATTAACAATGATCTCTATAAAAATTACCGAAAACTGCGCTTAAGTTGTTAAAATTAATGTTTTCCATTTTGTGGGAAATTTAGTTTTTTACCGATTTGGTCACATTTTATTTTAATTATACTCCTAGTTATAGGCAAAGTTAAATTATTTTAATTCATGAAATTTAATAAATAGGACACCTGCAGTATTTATTTGAAATCGGCAAGGGAAAATTGCTATAAGAAGAGGTTCAGTTTTACTTGTGGATTGCATATGTAATTTAGCACAAGGAGATCAAATATATTCTTTTTTTTTATTTAAACATCCATGCAATACAGGAATAATGATTGATCTTTATCCATCTTGTCTTTCCTTTCATATCAACAAAAACTTCAATCTAAAGTTTTGTCCATTCTTTATGATATACATTCTACATTGCTTGCATTGATTACATGAACAAGATCACAGACAATAGTGAATGGGAACATTTTCACATTCACCTGTTCCAGAGACAATAAGGCCTTGAGTTTCAAGTGAGCTAGGTTTAGAAAAATTCGAAACTTTTCTACTCATTAAAAATATAACATATATATTTTGAAGAAACGCGATAATCAGAAATTTAAATTGCGATTTTTTTTTTTAGAACATTTCATCAGAACAAAATGTTTGTTTTGTTGCATTTTCCCCCTACAATTTTGATTTTGTAGAACTGAATGTCAGAAAAAGATAGGCGGGTTTCTTATGGCTAATTCTAGAAAAGTAATTCATACATGTGCTGTTGAGTATTCATTTTTTCCTCTGTGGCATTGGTGTGCATTCTTTATTTTTGCTGCACTTATGTTTCATCTGATATTGATTTCGGAGAATGTTACAAAAAAAAAAAAATTACTTATGTATAAAGAAAAATTGTGAAGCTGTCTGATTTTGCTTTAGTTTTCTCGATTTTATTTTTCGAAATTTATATATATTTCAATAGAACTTCTCTCCTTTTCATACTTGGATTAATTTATTTCAGCAACATATGTTTTGCTTAATAATTGCCGACAGCTCATTTTTGACCATTCACTGTTTATAATGCGAATTTATTTTAAATGAAAGTTCAAGCTATTTTTATCACTTCTTTATTAAAACTGAGCTTGAGGCAGAGTTATTTTAAAATGATGTCCCCTCTTATTAATTTATGATTTCATTGAAGTATTGTTGGGGCAGTTTTTATTAAGTTAAAATATCTTTTACTATATTGAAAGTAAAACAAAATATATCTAATTAAATGACAACTTTTAAGAAAACAAGATTATTTTTAATGTTAATTTTACTTCGAACCATTAGTTTTAAGTTTGCATTTCGTCTTAAATTAAACTCAAAATACAAAAATAAATAGTTTACGCTTTAAAAAAAAATCTAAAAGTCACTTTGTTTTTACCAGTTTCTCTTTTATTAATTATACAAATGTAATTTGTAATGGAAAATATTTACGTATTGCTTCAAATATCAAATAATATTTATCTTTAACAATTACAACAAATATTTAACAACTATAATACTGCGTACTTTTCAATACAATATAACCATTCAATATAAAAGAAACTCGTTCTAAATTATTGATTAACTTATTCTAAAAGTTTAAAATATCTTTTTTAATATTTATCTTAAAATTATGAATATTCAACAACAATTTAAATTCAAATAACGTTGTTATTTCATTAATAAAGATAGATGATAAGCAAAACGAATTTAAAATTTAACTATCATTTTATCAATGGATTAACTTGCAATTATTTTTAAGGCAATACGTAGCATAAAAAAAGGTATTTTTGGAACAAATTCTCAGAAAGATTAATTAGCCTGCACACAAAAAACTGTACCATATGAATTTGTCTCTGAAGATCGAAATAAATGAACAATGCAGCCCCTTTTTGCTACAAACCATGTGCTGTACATCTGAAGTGACTTGAGCTCTAGTTGCTGATATAGCATTTTCGTCAGTAACTAGAGATATTCAAATGCACACCCTGTTATGTATGTGGTCCCGATATGATGAAAAATGCTATTTTATTATGTTATACATCATAAAGCATTGTTTAGGCTACGCATTTGTATCCCTATGCTATTTATGCTATCTTAATTTTTGATGATAAATTTTAAAATAACGTTTCAGCAGAAATGTCAGTTATCATTCTGCAAAGAAATTCACACAAAATTGCTTAATACAGATACAGCAACAATATATAGGTGCAAAAATATCCCCTTTTTTTGAGAAATCATTAGATCGTAATTGATTTTTTGTGTGGTTAAGTATAAATTTTATTTCAAAGGCATATTGTTAAAATAGAACTGTATTTTTTTTCACTGCTTGTTTACTCATAAAATAGTTTTTGATCAATTAATTTGAATCGAATGTTATTTGTGTACAATCAATAGTTATGATACATGCTAAGGAATAACAGTCAATTTTTATATTAATTCATACAGTTTCTTAAAATTTAATATAGCATTAAAATATATTTTAAGCAGTGAAATAAAGATAAATTCTATTTAAATTTACAGTTACAAATTTTATTCCAAAAATGAAACTAAGACGAGAGTTGTATTTATCAGTAGAGTTATCGATATAATTTTTTCAGAGAATGATTTAATTTAACATTCCGAAAAAAATATATAAAAAATGGCGATAGATTTAGATTATGAGAATGAAAAAAAAAATCATTCTAAATTAAATTCTTATTAGAATGATTTAATTATAAATTAAATCATTCTAAATTAAATCTTTTTGGAAAAAAAATCAAGATACCTTACTTAATTCTGCTACAATAAGCGTTTCAATATATAATAAAATAATAAGTTTGCGAATCAGTTGTATCATTTTGCAATTTTTTCACCATAAAACTTCATACAAGTATATTTTTCTCTTCCTACCTGATGCACATTGTCTATAAAGTAGTGTTCTTTTTTTTAAATTTTATTTCACCGGCAATTGAGATACAATTTCAAAAAGAGAGAAATGGAAATGAAACCCATGATTTCGTCAACTTTCATTCTTAGAGACAATTTTTCTTTGTAACAAAAGCTTTGACTAAAAGTACTTTATAAGAATTCAATCTCCTAGTCATAAAATTTCAATTTCTAATCCTTTATAGACTTGTGCTAATACCGTATTGCTCTGGTCTTGTTACTCTCGCTAATGAAAAATGGCATAAAAGAATACTATGTCACTCACAAATATATTTTTGAGAAGTATTATCATCCAGCTTGTTGATATGATTACAAATAACATTTTACAGAAGTTTAATTACGATTGTTTTTCATTAACTTAATAGAAATGAACATTCATGGTCCCTTAATTAATACTTGTAACGCTACACTTTTGTTAAGAATTTGTTACGTTTTTTTTCTTTTTATTTTATTACATATCTGTATTTAATTCCTTGTATAAATTTAATAAACAGAAGAAAATGCTAGAGTTCTGTTTTTCAGTGCTTCCATTTTAATTTAGATTTGTTGCTTTTTTGAAATGATTATGAAAATACGTGAAAAAAAATTCATGTTGAAAAGATAATTAGTTTTAAAGCATGAAAGTTACATTGGGTAATAAAATTAAATCATTTCATCGCTTAACATTATAATGTGTAAGTAATTTTACCATTAAATTAAAAAAAAAAAAAAAAAACAGTTCAAACTCATGCATTGATCTAGATAGAATGTTAAATAAATAAATATAGATTGTCAGTAAATTCTCGAAGTCGAAATAATTAAACTTTGGATAATTTAGCAATTAAAGATTTTAATTTGTGTATGTAATAATTTATGATCACGAAGTAATTTAATTTTGAATTCATTGAAATTTCAGCAATTTATATAGTTGAAGTTTCGTGAAAAAATATACTGTTTTGTATAAAAGCATAACAATTTGTAAACAAACCTAATCCCATTTTTAAAGTTCATATGTATAAAAATTTCAAATTATTTATTTAACAATCGGAATCAAGTTTTGATAAATTACATATATGGCGCTTTCTCTATTTTAAATTTATTCTCCTGATGACAGTTTTAAAGAGATTTCTAAGAAAGCAACTTGAGGAATTTAAACTATTTTTGACGATTAAATATGCCCTTCTGTTTCATACTAGTCATTTTAAATAATTACATTTGATAATTTTTTTTTAATTAATATAATTCTTAAGCTAATTCTAAATATTGAATTTAACATACACGTAAAATTCTTAATAAATTCAACAAGCTGAACAATCAATGCTTCTCGAAATGTTTATAAATATCTTCTTTCGTTTTTCGAAAAGTGTCGCTAGATTCTAAAGAAATGAGCAAACCACTTCTCTAAAGCTAAAGTGAGATTCGAAAAACTGAATGGTTCTTAACGTGGTTCAGTCCATAAAAATAGATCGCGAAGAATTGTGTTATGTCATGACTGTGATGCGATTGTGAGAAACGTAAATCTTTGTGATGAGGAAACAAAACAAGTTCTAACACTATACATTCGTTCAGTAACATGGACACACTTAAAAAAAGCGCCAACAACAAAAGTGATTTACAAATCACTATGGGTCTAAATCCCTGCAGGTGTGGTGAGAGAATCACATCATATATTTAGTTGAACTACGTTCAGTTCACTGGAAGAAGCTATGTACATGAACTAACATAGACGAAGGTTCCAGAAATCCAGAATTTGACGCCATGGTCGACGTTCAACCTTCTACAACAATGCTTTTGTACAGTCTTCGTCCACTCTAAAAGCTGTTAACGATTTGTTTTGGGCTTTCTGTTGCGTAATATGGAGTTTTGAATATTCTTCACCATGAATGTGATTCATATTTACGTATTATATTGTAGGAGATGTCCTTGCATTTAAACTTACATTATTTGAGTCATTATTGTTATTATTAATATTATTTTTTTTGAAATTTTCTGGATCACTTGAGTTTGCATAAAAGCATAACAAATATTTCTTTCTTTTTTTTTTTTTAAATTCTTTATTAGTCGTTTGATTCTCCTTCTGTATTTTTGTTTAGTTGAAAGACTGTATATTAAAACTAACAGTTGGAAGCAAGCTACAAATATTTAATCTTCTAGGGTCTAACTTTTTAAACTTCAACAGTAACATGAGTGACAAAACGAAGAGAAATGACTTGAAAGTGAGCGTTCTCCAGTTGTGACTCCCGCTTTTTGAACTCGTTGTCGTATATTTTTTGAGTCATAAATGTTTTCTATTCTAAGGAGGAGACGTAGAGAGTTTTTCACTTATTTACAATACATAACTCTTTTTTTCTTTCTTTTTCTTTAAACTATATAAGGGAATCTTTTTCTTTAAATAGTCTCTTATTAAAAAAATCGTTATTTTTTTTAGAGAGAGAATTACACGTATGTTATGTTTTAACGATTTTTCTTTCATTGCAGCGCGCATTTCCTATGTACAAGTGCTTTACAGTTTCTGCAAGAAAGTAGCCTCAAATCGGCAGAGTCTGAAGGGAGGTAGAATGGGGTATGCAGTCTGTGAACAGGTTTCAGGACCTCACCCAACCGTTTGCTTGTTGCCTGAAAGAGAACAAATATGTTGCAATCTCTGTACATTATGAACAATATTGAAATTAGATAAGTTTAAACACACACACACACACACACACACACACACACACACACACACACACACACACACACACACACACACACACACACACACACACACACACACACACACACACACACACACACACCTCTCTCTCTCTCTCTCTCTCTCTCTCTCTCTCTCTCTCTCTCTCTCTCTCTCTCTCCCACACACACACTCACTGAAAGATTGTGAAAAAATAATAAGACAGTTAATAAGAAACAAATAATAAGATAATTAATTATCAAACAATTAATAAGACAAAAAGGAGTGTTGAAACAAATTGTGTGTAATGATCTCTCATAAAGGCAAAGTAGTTTCCTAATTCCCCCCTTCTCTTCCTCAAAAGTAAAGAGCTCATTCTCCTATTTTCTGATCCAATTCCAAATTATCTTTTAATTTATTAGATCATGCTCTCATAAAATCTACTGAATCAGTTTTCCCATAGTCATAAATCTGTCGGAAATAATCCCTACTAGAGCGCCAGATGTCAGGAAAATTCCCCGGAATCCCTTCATCTTATACTATGTGAGTATTACTGGATTTGGAAATATCCCTCGATATCCCTATCTATAAAATCGACTCTACGATAAAAATTCTCATCTGCTCATCTGCGCTCTTCTGATGTAATCGAAAAGATGGAGCTGCGTCTCTTACCTTATCAATTATAATAATATATACTTATTGCCCCTCTTTTAGCGAAATTAATAAATAATCTTAAGCGAAAAAAAAAGAACTGTTCATTTCATTCGGAATCATAATTGTATTTTTCACGTCGATTCGACACGTGTTATATAAAAAAATCTTAAGAATAATAAATAAAAATGAGGTTTCTATCTCGATTATTATTAGTAATAATTAAAACTATACGATACCCTCTCACATATCAATAAACAGCTCTCTTCATTTCTGTTGCATCCTAATGGCTCCATTACGCCATTTAATTAGATTCGAAGGCCTTGGAAGTTAAGTTTGAGATGCCCTGGTTTCTTTGATAACACTAATAATCAATTAGTTAAATGATCATATAGACTAATACTTAAACTATTTTTATTTTCGTCGTAGAATAATCCAAAAATAAATTATTAATATGAATGTGGAGAGGAAATTATCGCGCTGCTTCAATCAGAGATTAATAGAAAATTCTACTTAATCTCAATAGTTGCAAAAGTGAATTTGAGTCAGAAGCAAACTTATACATTAGGATCAAGTTCAATAAAAACTATCCGAGGATTGATTAATCTTCATCAGCAATGTTGTGTGTACAATACGTCCATTAACCTTCAAAATTCTCTCTGCATTAAAACTCCCCCAATCTCCTACCTGACTCCTTTTTTCTTATTTGTTACGCTTCTATTAATAAAGGAATTCTAATTTACATAGGTCATGATTTATTCGCAAGTCGAAATTCTCAAATCAAATATAGTCATAGAATAGCCCTAAAGGTTAATTGAAGGGGGAAATGCGTGAAAACCTGTTGCAAATTTCGTGTTTTGATATGTTTTGAAATCTCCACAAACTGGTCGGGAACAATTGAGTCTAATAGAAATTATACCACATAAATCAATTTTAGAACCCTTGTGCTTTTTTTAATATTTTAATATAATAATAACAATTAATATAAATCAGTTGTAAAAGATATAAGACTGAAGTAATTAAATGAAAATAATTTATAAGAAAAAATAATCCTAGAATTCGAATATGAGAATATCTAGATTGCTACAAACCAAGAACAAGTGTTATGCTGAATATTTACTTAGAATATCTCTTACAATTCAAATCTTTACATTTTCAAAATCATACGAATTCTTATGCCAAGTAAAATCACTGAACACCACTGTAAGTCAAAAGCGAGCCAACATTGGTAACATCAGATCCATGTGGCCCAATATATATTACAGGGTCATTAACGCTTTGAAGGAAATTGTCTTAAAATCATGTGATGTGATGTAGAAGTTAGGAGAGTGAGGTATCTCAAGTGGCATTCTTGTCTCTTGCCCGCCGCTCAAAATTACGCATGGTCTATTGCTATTTATTTTCTTTTTACTTCTTAAGTGAGACTAATTCAAATTTAGCGAAAAAGTTTGTTAAATCTCAACTGAAAAAATCTTGAATGAAAATGTGTACCAACAACCAACTGTTTTAAAAGAGCTGAAGTAGACGAATGTAATGATTTATAAACAGTCGGTTTGTCATAGGAAGTGTGTTCATGTAACTATCATGTTAAAAATATTTTTCGTATTCGTATTCTAAATATTTTAATTATTGTCGCCTATAGATGGCGTTGTATGCAACTTTTTTATTTGTAAGAATAACCAGAGAATGAGTTTGAGTCAGTTGCGATGTTCATATTACTCCTTTGATGTATTCTTTTTACTTGAGCAAATAGGCACAGCCGCTCATTGTTAGCGGCAAATCATGCTTATTTTAAAGAGTGTTAATTTCGTAAATGTTATTAATTTCGCTCTTCCTCCATTATTTATGTGTGTGAATATCAATGAATAAGAAAATATCAACTAAGGACTATTTCTTGAATTACCCATAACATAGACTGTTTACAATGTGAGAATTAGAACTCGTGATTTTTAATTTAACTCAATATTCTAAGATAAATAATGAAAGGCTGATGCATCTTAAAGGAATCTCAAAATCCTTTTTTAGTTTCCTGAGGAAAATTGGAGTATTAGTAGTTTTCCTTAATTTTATCCTTATAATCTGATAATGGGGTCAGAATTATGAAATCTCTGTTATCTTTAAGTATTTTTGTTCAATTTTAGAGCAATATTTCTCAAAATAAATGAAACGAACAGTCTAGTATTTTCGTAATCGACGTGTTTGTTCTAACGTTTTTTCTTCTTCTTAAAATAAAAGATTATTTTTTGTAGTTAATTACTGTTAAAAAGCCAAAGAAAATGCAAATTACTTAGAAAAAAATGGTGTATATATTGATTTCCTTCACAAATTTTGAGCTACAATCCATTTAAAATGCCAATTACTAAAATCTGAAGTAAACGTTAATGTCGATAACAAATTTTATAAAAAATATATATTAAAAAAGGAAGTGTCTAAACAATGACGATTGCTTATAGAAACAATAAGAATTATTTCCCAGTTTGATACTTTACAATGATTGTACTTCTATAGTTTTCTTTACAACAATAACAAAACTGTTTGGTATTTGAACTTCGCTGCTACAACAAAAATATCATGAATATCGTACCATTTCTTGTATAATTTAGCTTAGAAGGTGCAATATTTTGGATAGAAATTGCCAAATCTATCGTGTATTGTACCAAGGATAAATATAAAATCATTGAGTTAATTAGGTTTTTAATATTTATGAATTAAACTGCTTATTTTATTTTCCGATTCTGAATTCGAAGATATGGCTAAAATTGATAAACTGAATTAAGTATGAAGGAATGTACTGAGATTAAATTGGTTTATATTAGTTCTCATACATATAAATTGTGTTCTGTAAATTCTATGAGCCGATGAGTTAATAGTTAAGAGGTTTGTAAGTTTTCGAAATAAATATGCAATCGCAGCCACTCCTCTCAGGGACTGAATTTCTTCAAATAAGTATGGGATTTACGACTCTGATGTATCTCCAAATGATCTCTCCCGCCATTAACACGGTTTAGTGTATTTCTAAACACGGGTTATGAATCCACAAGATTTCCTGGCGATCTTTCTCCACTTACGATCACTCTTTTTGTCTTCTATCCTACCTTTTCTTACTTTCTTAAATTGATAGAGTTTTGCCTGGATCACAGATGGACGCATATCTTTCATAAATTAAAGAGGATGTGACGCAGCTTAACGAAAGATGGCTGTATAACCAACCAAATATCCAAATTAGAGCTAGAGAAGGAATTGCTAAAAAACTAGAGAGGGAGCTTCTCCGCGAATGTAGATGTATTCTATCATGCCGCAAAGACAACAAAATGCAAAACAAATGAGGTAACTATCTACAAGGTATGGCTATCAACTAACGAGCCTGACGCTGCTACAGAAGAAGCACGCATGCGCCAAACGCCAACGACCGACAGCTGTTTAGCATGAAGCCTTCTCTTTTGAATGCAGTGCCTCTTTTTCTGTAAACAAATCCGTATACCCGTAGCCTTCGTTCGCATTGGAGTTATTTTTTTTTGTGTCGCCGGAAAAATGATAAATGAGCAACAAATTGTTATGAAATTTCTCATGAAACTTGTAAAAACCGCTACTGAAACTTATAAATTGTTGAAAGGGGTGTATGGCAATGAATGTTTATCGCGTTGCCCTTTTCCTTTAAGTGTTTTAAGCGTTTTCAAGATGGACGAGAAGACGTTGAAGAGACTCACGGGTCACTCTTCCACGTCCAAAACGGATGACAATATCGAAAAAATCGATAATCTGGTTCGATCTGACCATCGGTTAAGTGTTTGTGCGATCGCTGAAACTGTAGAAATTGACAAAGAATCCATACTGCAAAATTCCCCTCCCCCAAGACAATTCGATCCTTGGCCGCCAAAGCCCCGCCCTGTAACCAGGACTGATGCACGTTAAATCTGTCGGGGCTAAAAGTTCTTCCGTTGGTGTGGTGTGGATGTTAGGAGAGGGAGGTGCCAGCTCAGGTGACGTCCTCGTTACTTGACCGTGGTTCAAAATTACGAGGTCCGTCGCCAATAGCTTCGTGTTGCTTCTAGTGTGACGTTAATAAAAACTAAACTAAATTAAAAAAAAAGAGAAAAAACCAAGACAAAGCACCGGCTCATTCTGCATTATCTGTCAAGAGGTTTCTAGCCATATACAGCATCCCAGTGTTTGCCGGATCTTGCGGATAAGGCGGATGGTCGCCTTTTATCTGTTTCCTATGGTGAAATCTGCATTAAAAGGAACAATATTTGATTCGTTGAAGCTGTGAACGAGATAACGGAACGTGTCCTGAAGGAGCTGACAGAAGTCTTCCAGTACTGTTTCGAACAGTGGAATATTCGCTTGGAACGTCGTTAGGATAGAGGAGGGTGTATATTGTAGGTGTTAGTAAGTAAGCGTGTATAACATCAAAATAAAATGTTTTACTGCACCAGTCTCGTTATTTCATAGCCACACCTCATACAGCTCTGTAATTATATCTGTATAGATCGAACCACAGGCAACGCTAGAAGTATTGCCCTTCTTAGTGAATTATCGAACAAAGGAATAAAAACGTCGGGAAGATGTATTCGACATGAACTTGTGCATATTACCAATTTATAACCGTAAATTACATAATTTGTGATTAGGGACCTACTATCTCCATATCCGAAGAATGGGACCAACTCGTAAGATTTCACAATCTAACACATCTATTTCATGGTCATAAAGAACTAGAGCCTCTATCTCTGTACATGGTAAGGATTCTATTGAAAAATCTAACATAAACTCAGTACACTGAAATTTTATTCTCCTTCTAGGAGGTGCTGTTATGTAAAATATATCCAAGAAGTTATTTCTTACACCGGTGCGGGGAAATCCTGCATGGCTTGTTTGACCGAAGAGTAAATGTTTCTGTCCTCCTCCTTAGAGTTGTCCGCACAGAGAGACTGAAGTCTGTTCAAGTACGTGTCGAAATTGTCCGGGGTAGGTTTCTCGTCGAAGCTGGGCAACCGGACGTGGTCCAGGAGGTTGATGAAATTGTTCCGAAGGGATTCGTAGTATTCGCTCAGCTGGTTTGTCTTCGGGGCAGTGGTAAGGGGACTCTCCTGTCGAGAAGGAAAAACATTTATGATTATTTCTTTCGGAAAAAGTTTCTGGTAACAACCTGAATTGTATACTTCAAACAATCTCGTTAGTTAAATAACTAATGTACCCAAATGGACAATTATTTTAATTTGTTAATGAAATATTGATTCGCATCTAAATAATGCTCACTCTAATATTTAATTTAAGAATTTTTAGAAATTCGCAGAAAATATATCAAACTACGCGAATTTTGCTTAGTGTAATTAAATTTTATCGTTAATTAGCTTAAATCGTGTTTATTTGCATTTTTTTTAAAAAACCGTACGTATAAGTTCTAGATTTTGAATATTTCATTTTATTCAGATTTCTGCGTTAACCCTTTTGTTTAATTATTTTGTCTTTTTTATTATGCTAGTAAATCTGCGAAATATTAAATGTTTAAAACCAGAGGAATCACTGGGACATGATTAAAATATATATTATAGGAAAAAATTATTATTTATTATTTTGAATTAATTATTATATTTGCAATTTTTTTTTTAAATACTTGTGCAGGAACTTGTTTAACAAATATATAACCATTACTGTTTTATAATAATTTTAGATACTAATGTTCAAATTTCTGAACTCAGCAGTAAAAAGGTAATTATTTTGGGCTATTGCAAGAATATATTTGTAGCAGTAAATATATTAAATTTCTAATTTTATCTAAAGTTACGTAAGATTTAACAGTTTTTCGTGTAAATTAAAACATGAAACAAAAATTCACTAATGCCCTTTGTGGCAAAATTGAATGGTATTAAAATCTATTGATGTCAATTTTTTTTGAACTCAGTTAAGCTGAAAATTGAATAAATAAATATGTTTCAATTTCACGAAGTAAAAGAAATTACTGTAGGTTGGCTTCTAAAAAGCAATGCATTTTTTAAAAATTTATGTTTCAGTTTCTATTAAAATAGTTGTTGAAAAGTGAGGGAAGCTAGACTTTTAGAATAAAAAAATACTCATTCTCGTATATAACGCGGAAGTTTAAAAAACGAAATGCTAAGCACGAGGTCCATCCAATATTTAAACAGATAAATAGCTGTACAGGAAAAAATGATTTATTAATTACAATGATAAATTAATGCAATTATTTTATTAACTTTTCCACGTAATCTCCATCAACTTCTGCACTAATCCCATCCTTTTGGGATTATTCTTATCCCTCAGCGAAGAATTATTTATCTCGATCTCGAAGCCAGTTTTGTACTTTATTCTTTACCTCTTCGTTGTCGTAGAACTCGATGCCATTCAAAGCTTCTTTCATCGGATCAAATAGAAAAAAATTCTGAAGCCACAAGGTCAGGGCTGTAAGGAGGATGAAACAGAAGCTACCAACTCTCTTTACAAACATTTTCTGGCATTCGAGCGTCGTTTTGCAGAAGAAGCACGTCTTTCCTGTGCTGTCTCACATTTTTCCTCTTCAACGCGAACTTGACTTTCTTCTCAATCATGTCGAAGTATATGCTGTTGATAATGCGTTGCCTCTCCAAATAAGCAGAAAATCGGACTATGGGCACTCGGCTGGTTGGTGTTGCTTTTACGACCACTTTTTAGGTCGTGCACTACTATCGAAAGTCGAAACACTGAAAGGGAGGTGGTGCGGTCTCACAGACCACTCTTGAAGAATGCGATGGAATTTCATTTAGATGCACCATGCCAAAACATTGTGGGAAGAATAGATGATATTCAAGGTCACAAAACAGGAGGATAGAGGAAAAATCCCTTCTTTCGGACTAAGCCTGTAATAGGGTAAAGGAAGGAACATAAGGACATGCGGTCTGTGAGACTACATGTCCCCTATTACGGGTTAAAACTGTAGCGAACTAGTTGAAAAGTTAAAAAAGCCCAGTCGTTTCTCCTGGAGCCGTTTGGATGGGAACTGAACATCAGATAACAGGTTTCTGGCGAACCACTGACTCAGGTGTTCTCGCTCTCCTAAAGAAATTGGTTCAAACTAACAAGTTATTCTTTCGATATCTGTTTTTATTTTTATCACCTTTCATTACAATGAAATTAACGTAAATATAATATAGATATAAGTCCTCCATAAATCGGGAATTTTCTATAGATTCCCTTTGTCGAAATATTTGCGCATCCCCGATGTAGAATAAAAATTATTAAATTCTACAGAAAACGACGAATGCAATGACTTACTCTGTCCGTAGGCCTCGGGGGTGGTCCCGTTTGGGTGGTATCGGTTCGTAGCTGGAACATCTCCGATTCCACTCTGGCATTGTATTCCTGGAGTACCATTATCTCTTCTTCCAGGGCTCGGATGTTGGAATGACCCTCCACACCAGCCGCTGCAAGAGAAGAAACCTTTCATGAATTTTTTAAAATAAAGAATTACACATCTACTGGAATACTTTCAACACAAAAGGTTTGGTAGGAAAATCACTCGGAATACATAATGTTGTTCATAATCGTGTGATTGTTTAATTGCAACATGGTGACAAAAACATAAATTTTTCTATAGAATTTCATTTAAAAAAATTACACAGACCTGTCTAATTCACAACATGGATGAAGCCCCTCTTTCAAGTAAAGTCTTGAAAAAAGAAAATTTATTTTCAAAGTTATGTAATTAATATATGTCACAAGTTCCGAGCTTACTGGGTTCTGCAAATCCACGTATCGAAATTCTAAAGTCATACAGCCATCTTGACTTTATAATTTAAAAACCGCGTAACTATTGTTGAAGAGTATAGTCTGTTGCAAGTCCAAGAAAATATTTTATTGAAATATTTAAAAAATTAATATTATTTAGTTTGTGATATGTCTATCAACAAAGTGGCTCTAGAATTAGACATATAGTATAACGTTGGTCGCTTAAATTTATTGTGACATTTTTGCTACATTCAAGTAAAAAATATTGGTTAGTATTTTTTAGTTTTAATAGAATATTGTTCACTCCTTACTATATTCTATTAAAACTTTAATAAATCACAAAAAATTTCTCTAATTAGTATTAACAGGAATGTTTTGTCGATAAAAATGTTAAACTCGATGTCGAGTCTCATTTTAAATTTATCAGACATACATGAAGATAATAATTCTATGGAATTTCTATTTTCATAAGAGTATTGTAGTTATTTTAAATTAAAAAATGGTATCCAAAAACTACAATAATAATAGTAAAAATTTCCATGAAGTCTAATTTTTTCTCGATTTTCGAAAATATTTATACCTATATTTTAACGATTCATGTGTGAGTATTCAGATTTTAAAAACAGACTTAAAATTATTTTCATAAATAAAAGGGAAAAAATAAATTTACAGAAGTTTTTTTCATTATTTTTTGATTCTCTTAGATGAACTTTATTGTATTCAAATAAATGTGAAAATCTAGATTTGAAGAGAAAAGTAGAAATTGTATAAGATTAAAATTACGCGTTCACGACTTCAAAATGGACAAGAGCCTTAAAATTGTATGTCAATTTTTTTTTCCATATTCATAAAAATCTAAATAGAACAATGACTTTTCAAATAGAATACAAATACTCTAGTCAAAATCCTTTTGTATGGTTAGTCATGAATATTCAGTCTTATTTCAGACACAGGCAATACAGAAACAATAATCTTCGATCGAAATGAAACAACTGCTTCAAAAAAATATTTCTTGATACCTTTTTGTATCAAATCGCCCAGCGATGCAGTATTGAATTGCCCAACAATGCAATGTTTCGCTGTTTTAAAGCAACTGGGACTAATACTGCTAATTCTGTGCATAAAATGCCTTCGCTTTAATTCTGGGGTCGCACGACTCTCCACTTGGGGGGTACTGACTCATCAAACATGAGGAACAGTACGTACCTGACTGATGCTTGACCTGCACAGCGTCTTCGTCGGTCGCTGCCTTAGCCTTACGTACCGCCTGGGCTGCCCTGGGACAGCCAGAGAGGCTACGGTGGGTGAGGAATGTACCATTAGCGTGGCCGCTGCCATCACAGCCTGGTGTTGGGCAACTGGAGGGGATAAAGGTACCACCTTAATACCAATGCTGGGCTAAAATAAGTTATAACTAAGCATTCACTTCTAAGCGCAGCTAGTCTAAAGTTCGTGGTAAGATACAATACTAATTTAGATAGGAGAAAAGAAGAGGTTAAATGCCTAATAAGCCTAACAGATTTTTCAAAGAGCGGGATTTCAAGCAAGCGAAGATAGTCAGACAGCTCGAATAGTTTTTGTTTTGGAAAGGAAGCCGAATGGATAACCATAGAGTATGATTTATTTTTGTTTTTGAAAGAAAGCGAAGAGATGCCTTAATGAACTGAAGCAGAATAGGTTCTTAAGTCAGTTTATTTCCTTATTTGTGCTATTTTTTTGGTTTCTCTTAAGTTCTGTATTGCCCAGTCAATATATTTGATATTTTTTTTGAATTTATTAGCCAATTATTGACGAAATTTTGACTTAAGGTTTGTTCATGTTTTGGTAAGAGAATTTTTTACTATTTTTCAACACACAACACAAATCACAAACACAACTTCTAGTCACACATATAACACACAACTCACCTTTACCTTCTATTCTGACACGATAAAGGATCTAGAAAACTGAAGAGTGGTGTTCTGCCGGATTGTTGATTGATACTGATTGAATTAACAATCAGTAACAATGTAAAAAGTTTATCTTAAAACGTCCAGAAACAATACTAATGCAGAATTCTCTAACCCTTATCAACAAATAACCGTATAGAGCCTTTATTTTGATTTAAAATATATAAGAAACAGAAAAATAATTTGTTTTGCTCAAAACTAATTACATTATTTACGATGTAGTTTTTATTTTAATACGTTTGGAAAATTTACAATTCTTTTCGCTGGAATTTTTCTTGTAATTCTTGAGTAAGAAAATATTTATTAAGTTTTATTAATATTTATCCATCTGAACAGCGAAACATATCTTTAAACTATTTTATTCAAATTGTATTTAAGTTACTTAGGAACTCTGTATAACATTCACGCAATTTATTACGTTACGAAGCCTTCGTAGTGAAATAATGAAAATATATGTGATGAGATTTGCATCATGCACATTACGATAAATTTTATACTAATTAATAAAATTTTATCAAATGATCAACATTTATAGACTTGAAAATGCCAACGTATTTGCAATGTGTATGAACTTGTAGATGATGAGCTCACATTTTCTGAGCAGCTTTATTTTGCTACTCTAAAACATGACATTCACCGAAAGATTTACAGTTGTATAAATGTTTTAGTAAGAACAAGAGGAATAACTTAGAAAACAAACATCAAAAAAGCATGCAGTAAAGTTAAGCAGCCATGCAAAAACTAGAAAAATAAATAAAAATTTGCAATGAAAACAATAGCAGCAGAAATGTATTCATGCAATGAAGGACGATCCATTGAAAATCAACAGCTTTGTCTCCCTGATTCATGTTTATTTTTTTAATTTTTTTTTATACCGGACAAGTTAGCTGGCAGTGCAAAAAAAGAGAGCACTCTATCGGCCTACCTCACCCCTTCAACCTTGACAGGCCTAGGTTCACGAGGCACCGTTTCGTGTCGGACCTTGCTGCGATTGGCAATAGGGCAGCCTGAAGCGCTGAAAACCATATAGTTCAGCAACAATTAGTTCAACTTGTGTGATAGTGTATAGGCGCTATAAAATTAACTATATCTAGAAATGGAATCACAAATTATGTTAAAAATGCTTGATAAATGCGAAACAATTTTTTTTCGAGATTATAAATACTTGACTGCATAAATATTGAATTTCTTATTAATTTATAAACTGTAATACATTTATATTGCTTATATAAGCATTTTTAATGTACTAATGTTATTTGGCTAAGAATTTTTTTCATTAAATTTTTTTTTGTATCTTTTTTTTTTTTCTCTTCTGGTTTGCTTTTATTCAACAAATTATGGAATAAAAAATTAAGAATGAAATACATCTTTATTCGCATTTTATTAATTTAAATTTATTATAACCACTCAGGATTCTAGCAATAAATATTAGACTCTTTAAAAATTAAATTTCAGATAAAGACATCGAACATTACTTCATATTTGAAATATTATAGTATTTTCGCCCCATGTTTTTTTTTTCGTTTATTTTTTTTATCTGACTTTATAAAGTAGTGATGGCAACACAGAGCAGAAAACTGCACATTCTTTTCGTTCGCAAATTGAACTTGAAATAAGTCTTCAGAAAAATCGTTTGTTTTTATTGTGCAATAAATCTTGGAATTCTTTGAAAAATAATGCTTAAGTGAATTTTTATGAGTGAATTTTCAACGTACGTGTTTTAAAAGTGAGAAAAAATAACTCGAATGGCAAAATTCTGCTGAGATTCCATATAATCTTTCATTTATTTTCCATATTCTGATGTACAACAGATTTATGACTTTTCTTTTATCGCAAGAACTTAAGAGTGAAGAGCTATTCAAGTCAGCGATTCCACATTACAATTATTTTTTTTTTATGTTTAAAAAAGGTAAGAAACTTTTTCTCTTTCATTTGTGAATAGTAAAAAGAGAAAAAAATAAAAAATAAAATAAATTAAAAATTATTTATTAGTTAATTGGAATTTACCGAATTTTGATTATTTGGAACATCTTAATTACTATATGAAAATTTTAAAAAGTTCAATATTTTTGTCCAGCAAATTAATAGTAATGTTTTATATAACTAATTTTGGTTTCGAATTTGAAAAAGTTTGCTAAAGAAATATTTTTAGTGAAATGTATTAAATTGTTTCTAAAAATTATGATATAGCGTTAGTTAAAATAATGTTTAACTATATTCAACTGGGTTTTCATAAATTAATAACCACATTTTGTATTCCTTTAAATAAAACTAAATAACATTTTTCTTTTAATAAAAATATACGTAGTCATCGATATGATAACGTAAGACAAACTATTTGATTAAAATATCATAGTTTAATCAGTTATGCTAATTTAAGCGTAATTTTGTTGAAATTTTTCAATGTATAAGCTATTATTTCTGTAACAAACAATTTCAATATGTAAAAAAAAAAGAAAAACATTTAAGTATATGAGCTCAATAAGGATATTTTTTAAAAATATTTTGGCCTTTATACAATTATTCATTGTATCTCATGACAGTTAAGAATATTTATATTAAAAATTACATAACCCTAACATGAATCTAATTTTCGGTATATTTCGACAGAAAAGTTTATTCTTCCTTTAATAACGAAACGATTCAATTTACGATGACTTTTCTTTTCTTTCTTTTTCTCGTATTTCAAGCTTTTATGTAAAAACATATTTTCAACGAACTTTCCTATCAAAACTTGTCATTTTTTTAAACTTTATGTTTAAACTTATGTGTATATATATAATTATTTAAACTAATTAAAATGTTTTTTCACAAACATTTCACAAGGAATTCAAAGACTAATAAAATTCCAGAAGGAAAAGAACTTTACTAAAACTCCAACATTGAGTGTAATTATTAATTAACTATATTCTACGAAATCACTTATAATTATAATCTTCATTATATCTGTTGAGCTTAGAGGCGAAGTTTTTGAAACAATTTTATTCAATAAATTTGTAAAACTCATATTCAAGTTAAAAAGAGTTTGAAAATGTTCTCAGTGGCCATAAAGCAAATAGTATAACATAAATCTTTGCATGGATATTTTCTCTCGTAGAATTAAGGTCAAATAAACAGTAAAAAATTACATTCGTTATAAATGAGCATTTATATCTACTAACGGTGGATCGAATTTTCATACACAGGGAGAATAATGTACGTTGAAATGTACTCGTATAATGGTAGATTATGTAAACATTTTCAGTTTTCTTTATTGTTTTATAATTATTATACTTTGGTTAATTTATTCATTTACGGTAATATTTTAATTTTAATAAGTTATCAACTTAAAATTTCATTCGATCTTAAATTTCTAATTTAAAGGGGTGAAGCACTTTGCATGATGCATCGAAAGTAATTAGGCCGATGTATATCATTTTAACTCTCCGTCTTTTTCTAAGAATTTCAGAATTGTTTTTGCTTTTGAATTCATTTCATAATCTTCCAGAGAATTCATTTTATATGCGAATATTTGTTTTCTGTTATTCAAGCATAAATTAGTTTTAAATGCGATTGTTCATAAATAAGATATTGTTTATTTTACGTATACATTTTCCTTTTTATTGAAAGTAAGTGCATTTCGAAGAAGTTTAAAAGTGAAAAATATCATTTATTTAAAAATAAACCGGTTTTGGATACATACGATTTTTTTTTATTTGAAAAGGAATATACCTAAACACTGCAATTAACAAGAAAATTGAAGTACATAAAAATGTTTTTGTATGAATTTTTGAAAACTTTTCGGTTAAATTTCTTAAATATATTAAATTAATTCTTTTAACGAAGTAATTTATTTAAATACTAAAATACTCTTTTTTTTCTAATTTAAATAACACATTTTTTTTTATCAATTTTTTTTTGTATTTATGATTTTTGAGAATTCAGTGAAAATTACATGGCAATAGAATGCATGTTTAATAACCTATTTTACCCAAATTGCCTTCCGTTATGTTATCCATTTGAATTTACCGTTTTGTTTAAACTAATGCTGTAATAAAAAGAAATACTAATGAAAATAACTGCAACTATTCATGCAATGCAAAGTTTAAGGATAAAGCTCGAACTTAGCTACAGCAAACCAGGAAAACTATAATTACTCCTGTAATATTTTTAGTGAAAGTTTTCCGTTTGGGAATTGTCTTGTTTCATCTATTGAAGTGTGAGAGATGTTGAAGCTGAAAAATCCTATCTAATTTATTAGAAATTCTTAAAAATCTATAATCATGCAGTGCAATTAAGAGAAAGATTAAGTGATGTATAATATTATAAATAACACGACATTCTCAAAATGACATGCAGTAATCTCTGAAAAAAATCAAAGGATTACTTACCTTCTATGAGACTGGAACTTTCCAGTTACGTGTCCGGAGCCATCACATCCTGGTATTGGACACCTATTCGTGTAAGACCAATACAAATTAATTGAAATTGTAATATAGTTTTCATGAGTACATATTAAAAAAAAATTCATAATATTAGAATGTGTATTTAAGTATCTTAAAGTTGCTACTAAACATTCTTTATTGTAAAATTTGTATTTTAATTTGTAAACAAATGTATTTTCCAAAGTCTTATTAAAAATAGCTTTTTGATAATAGCTTTAAAATAAGAAGTTGAGCCCTTCAATTAAAAAAAAAAAAAAAAAATTTTTTTTGCAAAAATATACCTCTAGAAACGAAGCAAAATGGAAAAATTTTTTTTTTTTAAAAAAAAAAAAAAAAAGAAATTTTACATAACTTATGTTCACTTTCGAGATAAATGTAAATTCAACACATTCTCTTCCGGACATCTATCAAAGAATCGAAAGCTTAAATGAAGCAAATAGTCCAGCTTTTTCCATATAACCATTGGAAGAAATAAGTTTATATACATCAATCATCTTATGATAACCTCTATAAGCTAAAATGAATTTAAGTTTGGTTACATAAAATAATATATTCAGCAAATTTCATTATATTAGGGATTTTGAACTAAAGTTGGTAATTTTTTAAGTAGGATATATATATATATATATAGTCAAGGACAACCACAAAACCACTACTTGATAGTAATTATTCGCAATAGATTTATCTTTTTATCGAAATCTTTATCTTGATATATATATATATATATATATATATATATATATATATATAATATTATATTTTGAGTAACTCAAAACTTAATCAGAAAATATATTAAAATCATTGTAGGTGTTCAAAAAATTCTTTACAAGAGATTTTACTACGATACTCTCATATTTGATATATTTATTCTTATGTTAGACAGTTTATGCATAAGCAGTCTTTTTTCCTTTGCCTTCCACAGCTATCTTCAAACATTTTGTTTCAGAAATATCGTACAAAAAGAAGAGATACTGTTGTAATTTTTATTTTACAGAGCATAAAAGCCAAAAACACCTAAATTCTAAAAAGAGGCTATAATTTGTGACCTATTTAGAAACAGTCTTCTTTTTATTCTGGATCACTAAAATGATTGATGTGCTGTATTTTGCGGATTTATAGTGACTAAATTTATCAGAATTGCTCCAATATTTGGAAGATGTATTTTAAAGAAAGCTGTCGTACCCATTTTTTTAAAGACAATATGCCTAGTGTTTTAAGCAAAAACTTTGTTAAAACGAAATGTTTATTCTTATGTTACTGAATGAGCATGTATTACAATTGTTTTCCAATTTTTTTTCTTAATAATAAAAAAAGGCTTGAATTATTGAAATTATTTTCTGTGTTTTGTTGCGACCTTACTATAAGTAATATACTTTTTTTTTTTTTACCGTCTATACTTTTTTTTTGAAATGGCATTAAAGCAAAACTGCTTACGCCTTAATTTTTGAACGATACCGGGGTGAAAGAACTTTACAGAGAATCAATTTAGCTTAAAGACTATTTTCAATTAATATTTCTTAATTTTAAAATTTTATGTATGATTCACAAATAAATTGAAAATTAAATGCTTGTTAAATCCTAATAAAATGTTCTAAAAATATCCCAATGGAAAGCAAATATTAAATGCATATAATGAACTTCCATGAAACACGCCTGTAAATGATTTCATTTTTATGTGAATTGCAAATTATCAAAAAATATTCCACTAATCAAGCAATTGTAAAATACGCTTTTTCTGACGTATATGCATATCAAAATGAAAAATTATTCAAATCAAACATAGAGTATAAAACAAAATTCTTTACTGTTCTCAATATGTTAAAAAGAGATTTTTAAAAAGGTATAGTATTTAAATTGTGAGAACGTGTATTAGAAATTTAATATATTGTAAATTTTTCAAAACAATTAAATTTTGTTTTTTAAGATTCTAAAGGAATTGAAATTTTTATAACTGATTTCATTATCGAAAATTAATTTCTTTGAAAGTCTTTAGTCAATACATGCCTGTAATCTTTTGAGATTTCCGAGTATATCAATGTCTCAAATTAAAGTACTTAAAAATTCAAATTTTTTTCATATATTCATTTACGTGTGTAAAAGTAAATATTAGGACTCAAAAAATTATGTTAAAGAGTACAAGTTCTCTATCTTAAATTTAAAATGCTTGTTCGAATAAAATCCACCAATTTAAGTGTTTTTGATGATATATTTGTAACTGCTTCTCTTACTTGTTTAATTCTCAGGAACCACTTAGCAATTTCTATGTAGGAATTTTTTGTGATCAAGATTTGGTTCACTTCTTAAAGACATTTCTAACATTTTAGTAGATTTTGCTTTTCAACTAATAACTTTGATAATAGATTTGTCTTCAAATCAGCATGCTGAGTATATTTACATATCTAATCCATGGCACAACGGCTAAAATTGAATAGAAGTCATTCCATGAAGAATTTTTGCTTACCACAAGTCTGTTACTAAAGGCTGACACGTATAACTATCTAGACAAAACTGATGCAAAAATGTTGTGGCTATAGCAAGCATCTACCTTACAATGTTTCTCGAATAATTTATAATTTGGGCCGAGAAAACTTTTCGAAATAAATGGATACTTCTACCATATGACAACAGTTTTCATCCTGGAAAAGTTCTTGCATTTTCAGTGTCAACATTTGCTGATTATTGACATTATGACAACAAGGACAATTTGCTTTTTTTAAAGAGAATTTTACTGTTATAAGTACGTCAATTCTTAAAAAAGCTTTCTTTGAATATTTAGCAAAAAAGTGTAAATTCATTTTCTAAAATTATATATCTGAATAAAGTTACAAAATTTAAGAAACAATTTGGATCTTACAAAAAAAAAATCGTTAAAGATTTATTTTTGCTTCTTTCATTTTAACAGACTTTAATTAATATAATTACCAAATAATAAAATCAAGTAAATTTCGGGTGTCATATACAAAAACATTGTGTTTGTTATTATCAACCCAAAATCCTAATGGAAAACCAAAATCGCAATAGGGAGCAACTATTGCTTTGATTTTGAATTTAAATTTCGTTCACATTTTTCTTCTAAAGGAAGAAACGAGTTAATCGATTGTCACTTCATTGTAAATAATTGTTTAACTGTAACTAATCCTAATAGATCCTTCATTATATATAGTTCTTAAATGGAGAAAAAAGGTAAACTCTCTTCAAAAATTTCAAAGAGGAAACAGCTTTCTCAAGAATAAAAATTATATATTCCAACGAAATTTAATACAGTTCAAGTCTCATGCTATTACATTTTTATTAACATTAATATCAAGTTTTTCTTAATGAATCCGTACTAACAGACAAAAAAAAATTTTTTTAAGGGGGGGATTCATATTCATGAAAAAGATTAAAATGTATGTAACTGTCACGAACTTAAATTTCTTAAAAAAAATTTACTTGAAGTTTCATCAACGAATAAAAAAGCGAAACGTTTCCTTTTGTAGTTTGGCCTCTGATGATTTTTATTTCATTTAAATTATACTCGGGGAAATGAAATCTTGTCTCAATTGAAGAAAAAGTTAGAAATTCATTTATTCACTTATTCAAAATTGTTCCTCACATATTTGTTTCCGTTTAGAATCTAATTTCGCGTAATAATTTTCCCATTGAAATAAATTCCATTCAAACAAAATGATAGAGATTAATAAAGCGATGGATTTCCTTTCAAAATAGACGATAGCCCTCTAGTTTCTCCTTAGAGCGACGTAAATGAACAATCATTCAATGCTTTCAAAATAACAGAAATATTTCAACTATAATGGTAAGTTGTGAGCTGCGACATGTTAATCGTATGATAAAATGAGTACAGGTTTTCTGAGATAAAAGAAGTTGTTTCAGGACTACAAATTCTCTTCGTTCAGGGCCTCGTTGTGGAATAATACGCTATTCTCGGTGCGCATTCCGATCCTAAGTATTATTCAATTATTAATAATTGTAGACAAATGTTTGATTCAGAAATATTACGAACAACATTTTGCCTTTCATCTAGATTTAATGACATACTAGAGATATCTATGAAAATATTACTGCAAATGCTTGCTATGAAATACTAACTTTATCAAAACTGAAATCAACGAAATCTCAAAATGAAATAAATAATGCAAAACAGTTTTTTCCCTTTCATTCTCATTTGTGGTAAAGATTAAGAGTATTATTGAATAAAACATATTTTTTGAAGCAAGATAACTTGAATGGTATTTCTAGCAAATTTCACACGCACACAAAGAATCAGGGTTGATGCGTGCATTTGATTTTTAAAAGCATTGAGTTACTAACTCTATAATATATCATATTTAATTAAGTATCTTATTTTAAAAATCTATTTTTGAAAAATATATATATGTAAATAATTAAAGCAAAAAGCATCAGATTATATCATTTTGTTAAATATTTGTGAAAAAATCGTATTCTTTAATGTTGATATAATGTTTAAAAATAAAATATGGAAAGTTGGATTGTTTACACGAGCGCTTAAAAATCAGTGAACTTTCTCTCTCTCTCTCTCCTTTACTAAAAAGGTTATTTTTTAAAAATGAATTTAAAAATTATAAAAAATATTAACCCATTCCCTCTTAAAACTAATTTGATATTTATTGTGACTAGTTTCTAGTAAGCAAAAGATTTAGACATTTATGTAAAATAAAAATGGTTACATGCTATCGCAATTTTAGTTTCAATTTTGTTATTTTCAAAACTCATAGAGAAGTTTTTTTTTCTTATTTATCATTATTAATAATTGGAATAATGAATAATTTTGAGATCTTTATAAATTCTCGTTGATTATCTCAAAAAATTTATTTACCGTAAAGGTTCTGGATCATTCTTTTCATCCCTGTTGACCATTTTCTTCGGTTTATTCGCTCTTGGACAACCCGAAAGACTGCGATGCGAAGAGTAGTTACCTGTAACATGTCCTGACCCATCACATCCAGGTGTAGGACACCTATAAATCAAGAAGGAAGAACAATTTAGAAATAATTCCATTCTTTAGTTATATGTTTTATTTTCTATTTTTTGTCACATATAACTTTTACATTATATCTAATTGTTTTTAATTAATATAGGACTATGTCTTTTTAAATTTATTAAATTTAATACACACACATATACATTATATATAGATAAAATTTTTATAGCTGTCTCAGAAATTTTTGGGAAAAATGGTATAAAACAAATTAACACTTTAAAATTTTTTTTTTTCCCTAACTATAGTGCATTACATTAATAGTATGCGTTTTGTTGAGTTCGTAAGTATAGTAATGGGAACATTGTAAACATAGTAAACAAAAACATAAAATATTAAAACTTTTGTTCTGAGATGTAATCAGTTAAAAGTAATTTTTTTTCCAAGCCCCACGGAAATAAACTGCAGAAAAAAAGACTTCTTTTTTTAAAAAAATTAATAAGTTATAAAGAGTAATTTTCCTTTGAATCAGACTTGATTTTGAATACAATACAAGTTATTATCCTTTTTAAAATATTAGATAAATAAAAATTGGAAAAAGTATATGTTATTAAACTAAATTTTGTTCTTTATTTTTTAAAGTTTCAATTCAAATTTATTTTACTAAATAGAACTTTTGCTTAGCTATTAACAGTTTGTTTATATATATTTCCCATTATTAAATAAGTTAATAAGAAATGTAATTTATCTAATTCGGGAATTCTAATTGGACTAATAAGTATTTTGAAAATACAATAAACAAATTCTGCTTTTTCCGGTCACTAGTTTAAAAGAACTTATTTATTAATTCTGGAAGTAAAATACTAATGTAAAATGTGTGATTTTGCAATTTGATTCGGATATTACATCCGTATATATCACGTTTAAAATTACACTTATTTTTTTTTATTTATGTTTTTAAAATTTGTAGTGAAGTTTTTAATATTTTTAATGCTACAAAAATAGAGAAATAACAAAATAAATAAGAATTTTTTAGCACAATAATAATATTACATAAGGGTAGTTAAATCATATTAAAGGAAAATATCTAATGTCTTCTAATCAATAAGTAAAATTTAGATTATACGAATGAAAAAATATATTAAATTTGAGAAATATATGAGCAAAATAACGTATCTTGTATGATAGGAAAAGATAACACACCTGAGAATGGGTGACATAGACTTATCGTGTTGGCTGCTTGGATACCGATACCACTGCCCACTTGGTTTCTCATTGTAACATAAATTAGGCCTGAAATATTAACAACAATTCTTTTACAAAATGAAGAAAGTTGTCTTTTTAAAGCATGCAATAAAAGAAGGACAACATTTTATTTTACATCTTTAATTATGTTACATTAAAATGTTCGTGTTTTATAGTTTTCTGGGGCAACTATGCATTACAGATGAGACGCAATTTTATTCTAAACCTAAGACTGATGAAATTTTTAAAGTCAACTGTTTGTATATGGAGAAAGGATCAATAGAATTGTAATTCTAATTTGATTTTAAAAAAACTCTGTAATTATGTTTGAACCTTGTCGTTTAAATTTACTAACACGTGTGTTAATAAAATCATCTTATGGATATTTTTTTAAAAAAAAGTTATACTCTTGTAATCCAGCAAGTTTTTTTTTTTTTAAGTCAGTCATTGGAATAATAAATTCTATTCATACATTTTGTTCATAATATGCTCATGATGGTATGTTCATATTTTTTTTCCAGTCAGGTAATCAAAATATAGATTTTTTTTCTAGGCGAAATTTTTTTTAAAAGAAAATTTCTTTTCAAGTAGAACAATTGTGAATTCGTTAAGTATAAATACTTCATCAATCGAATATAATTGCTATGGAACATTTTTTACATAAATCAAAATTATATGAATATACGTAATACATTTTATATAATATTAAATTAGTTACAAATGCTAAATTTAAGATAATTACCGTTGCTTGAAACATATTATGCATTGATTAATAAAGTTTAAACTTGAAATATTTATAAGATATTAAGCTATTATTGGGGAATATTTCTACTTAACTAGTAAAACTCTACTCAAATTATTACAAAATAAAAAAAATTTTAGTTAATAGTTATGAAATTTAATACTTGTGAAATTTTTGTCAATTTGTTTATTAAAATATTTATTTGAGATAATTTTTCTTAAATAAAAAATAAAGCTTTTTCGTTCCTTCTGAATTCTCTTTGGATTAGTGATGTAGTTTAATTATTAGTTTTGAATTTTAGTTTCATTTTTATTTAATTTCATTGGAAGCATTTATAATTTTTTAAAGTATAAATATGTCAAAGTATCTTAGATCAAAGATTTGAGTTAGATGATACATTTTTAATGTTTTTGTTCTACTCCCTTAGGCGAAAAACTGGTAAAACATTTTTTTAACACAGAAAAACTTGAAATAAATAATTAGCATGAATCCACGACAAAAAAGTGCCTTTTCTTCCAAAATTTATTTCCGTGAGAATGTAGAAATATAACATTTTTAGAAATATTTTGAATGTTTTTTCTAAAAAATTATTCTAGTTCTATATTAGTAAAGTAACATTTGCAGACTTATTTACTTGTGTATATATATACTTTGGAATAAAATAAGTTGTATTACTCATTGATATGCATTAACATTTAATAATCAAGGTGAAGGAATGTAAAACGTACATAAGAAATATGAAAAAATTTCACTTATAAGTTACTAACAAGATTGTGATGTAAATATTAAATGCAATAAATTTAAAATTTAATTTGTTGAAAGCTGCTTAAAATTATTTAATATTTTTAAGCATGATGAATGTATCGGAAATTACTCTTTAAAGGATTATATCTTTATTATATCGATGAAAACGTTTATTTAAACCATTATACTGAATTATATATAGCGCAAATGTTTCAATAGTATTAAACATTTATTTTATGCAGTTCTTTTTTCACATGAGTTATTATAACTTGAACTTTTTCTTTTAAATTTTAATTATTATTTTTGTAAAAAAATACTTTTCATAAGGATTTTTCACTTCGAGATATATGCGTAATTAAAAAGGGGTTGTAGTTAGATTTTTGTCATATTTTTATGAATCATATTTTTGTAGCTTTTCATGTGAAAAAATAATCTATCAAAAAATTAATCTCCATCTTAAAATTAACTAACATAAAAACAAACAATACAATGGATTTACATACCAAGTTTTAAATTTATGGAATTAACGTTTTACTTTATTTAAATTTAAACATTGAAAATAAACATAAATAAATAATCTCAAGTCACGTACTTTAATTCTTGATGTTGAGCCTGAATTTGCGATCTGTCAGCATGAGGACAACCCGAAAGACTGTAAATTAAATTGTGAAACATTAGGAAAAATTACTGTAATGAAATCTTTTTATACTTTAAAATATAATGTATTTTTATTTTACTGGCCTAAAAGTATTGTTGCGTAACTTATTCGTTTTAAGTTTGACAACAAAAAAATCGAAAATAATCAAGTAATGACAAATCTTTGTTTGTGTGCCTTTTTTAAAGATTTTCTTTTGAAGAATAGATTTTGAAATTTTTTCTTCATATTTTATTCAAGGTGGTAAAAAATTTGGAAAAAGAATTTGCTGATGCTAATATGAATGCTTTTTCACGATATTTTAATTAGAAGTATAATTTGTCAAAAAATTTAAGAGAAATAAAAAATTGCGGTTATGTACAGGGAATTGAGACAAATTTTCAAAAGCTTCATTCTTTTATAATATTAAATTAATCACTAGTGTTTTCGAATGGTAGATTTGTGCATGGCATTTGTTTTCTGATGGCTGTCTTCATTTAATGTAAAAGATGAGAATTCAAATTCAAAACGCGTTTTAGGAAAAAAATATTGCGAAATTAATATAAGTTTATGCGGTTATAATACATAATTTCTTATAAATATTAGTTTTTCTCCCAAAATATACAATTATAAATATATATAATTATAAACATGTACAATTACAAATACTTTGGCTGTTACTGTATGGATATTAAAATATGAGGCATAGTTTATACGATAGTGAGTGAGTGAGTGAATATAGAGGTTATTGGCGCAAGAGCCAGACGCGGCTGTGCTGCCCCAAACAAGTTTTAACTGCGGTCTAGACGTGAAAAAATTGGAAAAAAAGAGATAAAAATTGGTTAACAAGGAGGGTCGAAAATAGAGAAGGATCGCTAGGATAATCTGGAGGTACAATTAGTTTATACGGGAAGTAAGTGATTGAATTTTACAGAAATGAGTAGCACAGCAAAAAATAGGCTTTCCAACTCAATAGCAAAGTCAAAAAATTAAGTTAATTCAAAGTCATTTTTTTTATTTGAAATACTCCACGAATTTGGATCAAATTTTACAACACTGATTGATGGCAGATTTAAGTATTTATTTTTTCAGGACTTTGGACCATTTTTGTTTGTCAGAAGTTTTTCCTTTACATTTCGACAAACTTCATTTTAATAATACCATCATTTATGGATATTATTTATAAAAACAAAAATTTCGTTATTTATAACGAAATTTTATTCCATTCATAAAGAATGTTAAAATATTTTAAACATTCTTTATGAATGGAAAATTATCCATCGTTTCGATATTTTTACGCATGCAAAATTTTTATTTTTATTTGTTATGAAGACTGAAAGTAATCCCTTACCTTCGATGCGTCGCGTAATTGCCAGATATATGTCCCATTCCATCACAGCCAGGAGTAGGACAATGAATCAGCTCTCGACCTTCTCTACCTCGACTTTTTATTTTAGGAGGCATGCATCTAAAAAAGGAATAACATTTCATCACCGCTTGGAAAAATTAATTTTAGGACTTTAACAGCTAATCTTAGATTGATTAAAAATGACTGATTATTGGAAATACAATGTTTGGTTATTGACACCTCACTTAGAAGCAACACGAGGGCTATTGATGACGAACTTTGTGATTTTGAGCCATAGTCAAACGACGTGGACGGCACCCGAACAGGCACCCTTCTCTCTTAGCTTTCACACCACCTAATGTGGGGATTTTTAAATCTTAATAGATTCAGCATGCTTTAGCCCTGCTGTAAACGACGGGACCCTGCTTTAAGGGAGTCAGGACCCGAACCAGTAGCTCAATGATCGTAGCTCGTGACCATGACCACTCTGCTACCACAGATGTAGAGATTCAATGGACGTAAACTAAAAGGTATGTTATTTAAATTATCAATAATAAGGATTAAATTATTCTTTGATGTATGGAGATAAGCTAAAGAACTAAACGCCTTGCTATAAATAATGTCTTATGTTTATTTTTGGCGTTACTTGCGATTATGTTCTTATTGAATTAATATAAACGATATCCTTGATAATTTGTTTAATCAGATGTACTCGAATATTAGCTATCAGTCATAACATCAGCATTAAAGTTAATAAAAGGGTTTCCGAAATATATCTAGAATTCATACTTTCTACGATCTGCTCGCGATTCAAATTTTTTTTCTTTCAAATCCTAAATATTTTTGAAAAATGAGCCAGAAGCTGTTCCAAAAAACTCCAAGACGGTAAAGAACCCCCCACCCATTTTTTTTAAATAAAAAATGGCTTAAGAAGGAAAACGGTAAAAAGATTTTAAAAAGCAATCCAATAAATATACATTTATTTATTTTGGTAGCCATAATATAAACTTACTAATAAGTTAGTAGTGAGTGAATGTAAAGTTTATTGGCACAAGAGACTGATGTGCCCTTGCTGCGCCAAATATGGTGTAACCTTCCTCTAGACGTTTGAAAAAAAAAAATAGGAAAAAAGTTAAAAAATAATTGATAAGAAGTAGAGTTGAAAGTAGAGAAGGATCACTAGAGTATCCTGAGGGCAAGTCACTCGTATTAACCAAAGACGGTAAGCCCCATAGGAAAGAAAAAAGATCATTAGATCCCTAGGGGTCAGGATTCCCGAACCTACTCAAAGAAGGTTAGCCAGTGAGATCACGTTCATGTTATGCGATTATTAAGTGGAGCCGGTACACATTAAATCTGGTCGATGTCTCAAGTTCTCCCGTTGACGTGGTGTGGAAGTTTGGAGAGAGAGATGCCAGCTCAGGTTTCGTCCTCATCGCGTTTGACTGAAGCTCAAATTTACATGGTCCGTCACCTATAGGTTTCGTATTGCTTCTCAGTGCGACGTTAATAAGTTACATCCATCTGCACTCATGAGGCGATTACATAGTGTCACAACTAGAGTTATGCCGTTGATGACACTTTGAAAATTTCAGATTTCAATTAAGAGAATAGATAATGAATTGAGTAAAAGAGCATTACAATATCATTTTTGATGAGGATCTGCGTTGATATCGTAGAAAAAATGAATATGGTGCAGGAACTTAACAATAAGTGCATTGATATATGAAAAGGCCAACGTCTGTTCCACCGCAATGAATTTCTAAAGTTGCGTATAATAAAGAAGTCCCATCGTGTTTCAATTTGAATTAAATTTCCAGCCTTCTTTAAAAATTCCAACGCTATTTTATATTTTCATTATCACCACCATATATCTTCCTCTGATCAGTTTTTCTGAAGTCTTCAGCTAATTAACAAAATTTTTGGAAAATTAATGTTATTTAAGAACAAAGGGAATTAAGTAGACTACTTTTTTTTGAATATGTGTTTAAATTATTTGTCTATACATTTTTTTTATAACTTAGCTATTAAAAATCTTTCAAAGGTGTGGCGTTGGGCTATTCATGATTTTCACTTCTCTGACTTCGTGGTCTCTTTTAGTATTTTGAACCGCATTAAATTACAATTCCTTGCCTATCAAAATGAAATGTGTTTAGGTTAATTAGAGGAAGATAAGAAATGTAATGAATTGAATTAAGATAATGATATATATAAGTGAAATATAATTGAAAGGAATGAAGAGGAGATATAGATGATACCGACAAATTGATCGATGCTTAGATTAAAGTGAAGTATCGTAATTAATTGTTCAGATTGGAAATGAATCTGTTGTAATCGGGAAGTATTTGAATCTGAACGATTGATTTGGTAAGCTAAGACTTTATTATAAGAATATAAATCAAGACTAACTGAATTCGAAAGAGAGAGAGAGAGAGAGAGAGCGATCTCGCGTTAAATGTACCTAACGTTGCTTATTAGACTTAATGTTCATTGTAATGTTGCTGCCTCGACCTAACATTGCTAGTTAATTAATAAGCTGTTTTGTTCTACTGTTGCGTATTATCAATTGGAGTATTGAAGTTAATAACTATTTATAGACTTTAAGATGGATGTGTAGATTTACATAATGAAGAAAATACGCCACAAGGGCTCTGAAAAACCCTATCCCAAAATATTTCCAAAGGTTCTTACCAAGATGAAGACATCAGTCACAAATATATATTTTTGAACAAAGAAATTGTTAATACTTAAACTTAAGGAATTCTATTTAACTTTTGGAATTTATTACTAATTATTATTTAAACGTAACCGAATGACGGTTTAGTTTAGTTTATATTAATGTCACACGAGAAGCAACACGAGAGCTATTGGCGACGGACCTCGTAATTTTGAACCTTGTTCAAGTGACGAGGATGAAACCCGAGCTGGCACCTCCTCTCCTAACTTCCACACCACGCCTATGGGAGGACTTTGGGCCCCGACAGATTTAACGTGTATCAGCCCCGGCTACACGGCGGGTCTTTAGCGGCCAAGGCTCGAACTCGCAACTAAATGAAAACCACCGGCCACGAATCCGAAACCATGACCACTAGGCTACCGCGGCCAAACCGAATGATGGAAATGATTGGTAACATTTCATCGAAACAGTGATCACGCTTACTTTTCGGGAACGTATTCTGGTGGGGAGGGCATCAGATGATGATGCTGTATTCTGTCTCCTGGAGGCGGAGGCCCCAAGGGACTCTGAGGGTAGGGAATGTGCTGGGTTGGACAGTGAGGAGATGCGTCCAATGGCGACCGTCCGGTGGCCGGAGACCGAGGTGAAGGTGAAGGTGCAGCGTTGGGTAATAAATGAGGTCCGGGCACTCTGTCATCGTGTCCGGTTGAAAAATCTACAGGTTCCGTCTGCTCCGAATCATTGGTCGGCGGTGGAGGAGGAGAGTAAATTTGTTTTGATGAAACCACGACCGAATTCCTCTGCCCGCCTCCGCATACTTGTGGTAATGGCATACTGGAAAGATAAAAGTCTTTTAGAGCTTCGAGGCGGATTTAAATTCACACGAAGATAATTATGTGAGATAAAGAATAGACTTATCAATTACTAAAAAACGTTTAAAGTAGTGTTGGTTAGTTATAAAAAACACTCATGTTTAAAGAAAAGTTTTACAGTGAAAATAATTATAGAAACATGTGTGATATGTATCATACGTTGGAAAGTGGTTTCAAAAAACTTAAAGTATGCAGTTTTTAAAATTGCCTTTCTTAAATCTATTTCAATTGTTGTCGCCGAAATTGTGAAAAATCCGTAACCGTAATAAAATTTTAATATTATATTTAGATATTAAGACAAGAATAATAGTGCTGAATAGAAAATGTTTTGGAAATCAACAACCTCAGTTTTAAATAAACAGTGAGAAGAAAAGCAGAAGAAATTTGCCGATATGTTTTCTTGGGATGTTTAAAAATTAAATGGATAATCAATTTAAAATATAAATTTTTTTTGAAAAAAAAAATGTTTATTCAATTGTTCGTTTTTTAAATTTTCCCATTATATTTCATAAGACATCAAAGAAAATTTTTTATTTGAACATTTCACTTAATAAATGAAGGAAACTAAATAATTTACTAAATTGTATGAGTTTTATCTGTTATTTATTATCGCTTTTTCTTTCAATGAGGTCTATTAACTATTAAATAAATTAAGAGTTATAAAGTAAAATGTTTAAAATGACTAATTTTATTTCGTATAAAATAATTTACTTTTGATAAGCTTAAACATTATAAACTTGTGATGGTAAAATACGATACAGAATTTTTTTTTCATTGTTACAGAGATATGACTTACTTAGGTTTATTTAGCATGTTTTGCCCATCTGGTGATTCAGATTTAATTTTTGGCACCATAGGCCTACCATAAAACCTCTGACTGTCGTATGAATTATAATCAGGGGTTTGAGGGCGACCGTATTTATCCATGGGCGATCTAGCCGGTTGTCCGTACATGGGATACCTGTAGTCTGGCATGTCCGTATGTTTTACGTAACAAAGTGTCCTCATAACGCAATCAGGAGACGATGGTCCAGAAGGAACTGTAAATAAAATTTCACTTATAACACCAGGAGCCGGAAAATTCTTATTTATCAATGGAAAGAAAACCTAATTGAGAAAAACTTACTTTGTCCAACTGGCGGAGATGGTTTGGGTGTGGCTCTTTGTTCCTTTTGGACCATTTTCTCCATTGCAGCAATAGGGCACCCAGATAAGCTAATAAATAAAGAAAAACACCGTTGCTTTCATCCGTGTCTGTCTAATCGTATAAAAAATTATGTTAAATGGTTTCATGTAAAATGTTTGTTTTAAAGGATTGACATGATCGCCTATATTTATTGATGAATCAATTTTAACTCGCTTACTTTTATCGAACAATTTCGGATTCAATTTAAAAATGAAATACCTATCATCATAAAAGTTTGCGGAATTCAATCACGCGTTTATAATATATAAAGAAACAATTTCTATTTATTTCATTCCGTTAGAGGCAGTTCTAATAGATTTTTCATCTTTCAGGTCTTTTAAATTTTACTGCGCTTAGTTATCGATCAGAATCATTATCACGATACGAATCGAGCTTCTTTGAGTTCGATTTATTATCGAAATGTGATTTCAAAACAATTTCAATGCAAAAAAGAATTAAACTTCAGGAGGATAATAGCGTCCTACAGATATTTAGATAAAGTTCTTATATTGTATCTTAAGAGTATATTGTGCCTTACACATTTCTCAGTATCTTTTTCATTTAGCATAAATAGAAGAGGAATCATGAAAAATTACATTATTAATTACTCTTTTTTATAATTATTTGAAAAAAATATCTGTTTTGAGCGAATTATTTGAACAATTAAGTCTCTCTATTTTATTTTCTCTCACACGATATTGATAAGCACTCGCACAGCTCCTTTATGAATCAACATTTTAAAATAAATACAAAATACGATAAATTCATAGAAACAATTTAAGATTTTTTTTTGTATATTAAAACAAGGTTGCAAACAAGGATTACTTATTTAAGACCATTTGTTATTTACGGTACCGAGAAGTGCAAACAAGACAGAAATAAGGTTCAGATGAGGGCAGTCGGTTACCAACCTCCGATGTGAGATCCTGTTACTGTTGACGTGCCCTCTGCCATTACATCCGTTGGTGGGACACCTAGAGAAGAACACGCGACCTCAAGATCCCATCGCTGCAAAAACACTCGGAACCACATTTCTACCTGTCTTGTTCCAAGAGAGACAATTTCACTCTCTTTTCTAAAATGTATATTACGAAAACGTCTAAATTAACCTTTTACGCTTACTGTTTTGAACTAATAGTTGTCTGTAGCTAAGAATATTTTCCAAGTTAAAACAGTAGGGAGGAATAATTCCTTTTCTTACCGAATAATGTTTGAGAATTTCAAATGTGTTATATTTTTTTTACGATTCATCTAAAATGAATAGCACGTGTTTCGTTACTTTTAAAAGGTCACGAACGGAATATCTGATGTCTAAGAATTAGAAGAACTAATCGAAAAGCCTCATGAAATATATGCTTTTAAAAGTTATTTTCCTCTTTGAAATGAATATATGTATGTAAAAATGGAAGGAATAATACTATGAGTAATTGTTTATTGATATATTTTACGGACATACTGATCCTTATATATATATATATATATATATCCTTACAAAAATAGCATATTTTAAACATATTTTTGTTTCAATCCTTATAGAAATGTATTTCTAATTTAATTTTAAAATCTGCATTTTATAGCCCGGAAAAGAAATTCATTTATTTAAAATTATGTATAAGTTATTTTTTTCATTTTCAAATAATATTACAAAACATTTAATTGCTCTATGAAGTTTTAAGATATCTAAAATCCTACTTATGTTCTAATTGATATTTCAAATTTGTTAAGATAATAAGTAAGCTTAAGTGTACATTCGTTATTTTGTAAGCTTGCATCTCCAGAATCACAGAATATCGTAGACCCTTACTATCGCGTTCATATTTTAAATTAAAATCCAATTGTAACAGAAACAAAATACAAGTATGTTTTAGATATTAAAATACTAGCTACAGACGACAAGACAGGTAAAAATGAGTTCTATAAAAATTATTGCACAAGTATTTAAAGCTATGAACAACAAAAATGCGTTGTACAAAAAATTGTTTTTCTCCAATTATGTATCTTAGATTTTATAAATGCACATAAAACTTTACAATTTAAAAGTCCTATTTTAGACCTTTGTATACAACATTTTTTTCATTTTGATTGATTGCATTCAGTTACTTAAAATTGAAGAGTGTAACTATTTCACTATTGTAATAATATTAATATAAAAATTAACTTACTTCAGTATTGTCTCATGTAAGGCTAAAACTATAAAGAGAAGAATGAAGGTAAGAAGGTCCATTAAAAGGTTATAAGAAATTAAGACATAGAAGAAAGATAGTAAAATTATTTATCTTAAATAGGAAAAATCATGATATATGACATTTTATTATTTTTTTAAATATAAATCTTAGTCTCTTTAATAAAAAAAAAGCATAAAATAGCCCAGAGGAAAATATTATTGGATGAGCTGAAATGGGTAAGAATTGATATTCCTTCACATCCCACTAAAATTTAATATGTCGTTGTATTAGATAAAAAATAAATTTCTTAAGAGTCCGCAACTAACAAAAATGAACACATTCTGAGTATGTGATTAAAAAAATAATTGTTTAAAACGCATACAGTATTAAACGCGATAAAAGAATTTTAATCCCCTATTTTTTAAAGATGTGAAAACTATGACACAGTTTTATTGTTATTTAAAGTTATTATTTGCTCTCGGATTCTGAGAGTTAAATTACAAGTTATATTTATTTAATTGAGATATGAATGATGGAAAACCATTCGAAAATTTTTCACTTTGTGAGTCTGTAAATTGCTTGAAAAATATTTTGAAAAACCATTTAATATTTAGTATGACCTATGTATAGACATTATTTAAAAATAAAAAAAAAATTAAATCACACTAAATATTTGATGTCGAATTGGGCTTTATGACTTTAATGCGAATGATGTTAGGAATTGTAGATTTATTCATTTTTGTTCATCCTATATTTTATAACTAAGTTACACATTTAGAATGTATTATTTGTTCTTTTTTATTATTTTCAAAGTTATTTAGAATAAAACTTTTGAAAACATGCTTTAATAAGGACTTATTTTTTTTTATCTTAAGTGCAATGGAACCCCTTCTTGTTGTCCTTAATCTAAATGTTCAATTAGACGAGTCGTTTTATCTCGTAAAGTGTTTTTTTGTTGATGTTAAAAATGGTAGAAATTGTGAACTCTTTTATAATATTTAATATCTTAACACATGAAAATGCTTTTATTTATTTAGTAAATTTAAATTGAAGATAATAGTGAGTTCGAAATATGTATTTGTCACAGATAATTGAATGAGATATTTTTATGAGGAGAAAAATTATTTCTTTGGAATCGACTAGATTAGGTTCATATCTTTTTTCTCTAGCTTGAAATCCAATACCTTATTTTCTGTTCAAGCTTGAAAAAAATAAGATGAAAATACTATCAAGAAAGTTGCATAATGTTATTTTAAGGCAATTGCAATATTTAACGGAGATAACTTACTTTCTGGAGTTATTCTATCCTTGCGGGGGCAGCCAGATAAGCTGAAAAAAAAAAAAGAAAAAGTTTTCAGTTTACATAAATTGCCAAACTAGTTTTTTCTATCCTTGATTTAATTAACTTAAATTTTTTTTATATGTATAATAAATTGAAAGCTTTTGAATCGATCATTTTGGTGCTTTTTTTTTTTGGAAACTTTTCAAATATTTACATTTATCTTTTAACCAGCGTTTGCAAAATTAAAAACAATATTCGACATGAACAGAGCAATGAAGACCTTTTTGTATATAAAAAATTAAATTATGACCACTGTTTTAAATTTTGTACTTGAATAATTAACTTTTATTTTAAATTTTGTACTTACCTTCTGTGATGAGAATAGAGGCCGGTAACATGCCCTGATCCATTACATCCTGGAGTAGGGCATTTTCCGTCTGAAAAGCGAAAGAAAATATTCATTATCCCGCTGTAAAATCTTTCTAAAATACAGATAATAAATTTGAAGAAAAAGAGTTTCTAGGTGTTTGTAAATTACAGATAATGCAGAATTGAAACTACAGTATCATTTTGGATACATTACAAGTTTGGATTCATTTTTTGAATCGAAGGAATTAGTTTTTAAATTAAAAAAATAACTCGTAATAGAATCTAAAAATAATATTTTTTCTTTCAAATGTTATTAATGAAAAAAAAAATAAATAATAAAAACAAAAAAAAGTAAGTTTCTTTAAAAACTTCATATTTAGAGAACTTCGCATTGTTTTAACAAGATAAAAATATATAAGTACATATTTTTTTTTAATTCATAACATAAAATTATGCTTTAATAAAGTTTTTCATTGATATAAATAATTAATGTAATTTTTGAAAGGTTTTATTGATTATTTGCCAGATTTCTGCCAGCACCACAGTTTCTATGAATAAATGTTCATTGAAAATGAAATAGATAAATATGTTAAGTCTCCTAATATATTTGCTTAGAATTAGCAAGTGTTAATGGAGAAATATTTATGGAAAATTGTTTTAATTTGTAAGTATTTATGGTGAAACTTTTAATTTGACATAATCTACCCTAAAAAACGTAATTTTTATTCAGGGGCTTTGGTAAAATTGTACAATTTAGATAAGTTTCTATTGATTTAAAATACTATAATGCAAATGTTATGTTTCATATACTTATTATTTTATCCTCGAATGTTAAATGATAACAGAACGTAAAACTTAAAATAAGCAAAATAAATTTCAGTTTCATTGCTAGGAGAATGCATTGGTGAAAACAAGATATTTTGAAATTTAATTTAGAATAGAGATTTTATTGAAGTATTTGCTTTGTTCTAATGATTTATTTTCCATTAAATTTCTTCACGAAAAATTTCTATTGATTTTTTTCAATGAATTTTCATTTTCTAAGATTTCCAAATGATTAATATTCTGTTACACATTTAATGTTCCCATTTTATTCTGAAATAAATGTTGAATATTAATATTGATAGGTGTTATTATGGCATATATTTAAAAGACTTTTATCTAAATAAATGCTCATATTTTTGATTATTCTGAAAAAAAAAATCTGCATGTTATAGAAAAACAATGAATATTATTTTACGTTTAACATATTTGATTTAATAATAATTTTAACAAGACTTTAATTTATGTTAGGAAGAGTATTTGCAGTTTTAATGAGAATATTTATAGTTAAATATAGACCTATACGCTTAGCGAAATTGAGTTTTTTTTGCTGCTCATCAAGTTATTCAGTTAGGAAACACTATGTATATAATCAGTGTTTGAATCAGACAATTGGACAGAACATAAACTCATTGTTATATAGATTTCCATTATACTAAAAATATTGAAAAAAAATCCCCGCATACGTTAGTCATCAAAGAGCTAAAATTTCCAAACCTACAGAGCTACATATTGAAAAATTAAAATGCTCTATCAAACTTTAAATGGTTCATTCAGGAAACAACTTATTGCTGTAGCATTCATTAAAGCACACGTGGTCTCTGAGTGAACGGAGAATGCGACTTTTAAAACTCTCTTTCCTCAAAAAGAAATCTGACATCAAAGGCTGAGAGAAATGTATTTCCAGTTGTGCATAGCAATGAGCGGGGAGAACTTAAAAGTGTTCCTCGTTCAGGAAATGCTCATTAATCAATAATTTTATTGTTGAAATTATGTCATTTCCTCCGAGGCATAATTGCATCCTCCCAGTTCCACTGTCTTTTGAAATGAAAGTGCTCCTTACTTTTGCTGCTTGTTCCTCCAAGTAATTTGCTTAAGTTATTTCGTTGTTTTGAAAAGCTCACTTGCATTTAATAATGAATGTTAGAATAAACGGTGGCTTCGTTTTAAGGGAAAGGGCTGTTGCCTCACGTTATTTAGAGAAGTAAAAATTACTTATTATTGCAAAGCGTATTCCCGAAGAATAGATAACAATTTTTATTTTCAGCTAATTTTTGTCTATAGTTATTCAAGTCGTGTGAACACTGTTCACTTAAAGTTGAAATTAGCGTTCGTGAAACCGAATTGTTAGATATTTATGCCTATTCATCACTCTGCTAATGAACAAAAGACTAATTAAATTGACTGCGCATTTGTCCATCAATAAAAGGTATATGGTTTCGAATCGTATCTTATGTTGCGTTTTTTTGAATTACTAAGATTTGAAGAGGGTCATTAAGCTAAGACATACTGATGAAATACACGAAAAGTATGAAAAGTTACACCTAAAGTATAGATAAATTTGTTATTTTGACTTCCTTTTTTAAATAAATTATGATTTTTTTCTCTTGTGATGATATATTTATCGAATAAACAAAATTGGGTCCAATATAATTACCAAGGTTCTTATTAGATCAAACTTCTCAGAAACACATTAGAAAATTTTTGACATCATGAAATTTTTTTTAACATATTTTGAATTATTTCTGTACATGATTCAGTACAGCATCCACATTTTTTACATTCACAGTTTTTATTTCCTTACAAAATCTATTATCCACACTCTTTCTCTTCTTAAGATTTCTGTGAATTGGCTTGGAAAAAAAAACTGCTTCTATTAACAAATAAGAATTACGGAAAACAATAAATTAATATTGCAAATAAGGGAATAAAAATTGTTTGTGAGGTATTAAATTATTATTTAAAATTATTTTGTTTTTCAATGCAAATGTAATTCAGATTTTTGAGCAGAAATTTCGCTTATATATATTTGTTTAAAGTAATGATGAATCTGATAGATGTCGAAAATGCTAAGAAATAAGAGATCGATTTTCATTCTTCCCAATTTCATCGTTGTGCATAAATTTTTTCAGTTCTTATTTGGTCTTCAATGTGGAACATTTTGACAATGCGTTTGAAGAATCTCTGATTTTTCAAAACAGTCTCAATTCAGAAACGGAGCGAACCATTGTGATTCCTTTAACAACAAAAGCCTCCCGCTTTTAATCGATATTCATATTATTGAAACTCTAATTTAAACGAAGGGAAACGGAATCCTCTAAAAAATGTTTTTGTATTCGAATTTTACTCTTCCAGGAAAGTTCCGCACCGTGGCAGATACTCTTCGGAGAGTATCGTATCTCGCGAAAATCAGATACTATCCTTCTTTTCTATTTCGATGTTCCTCTGGGTGTTCTTGGAGGCATTCTTCATGGTCGGAGTTTTCGGGAGACAATTTCGAATTGTTTTCAGTCCTTTGGGAAGGCGAGGCTCAATCTAGATGAAATTGTTTTTTTTTTTTTTCCTCTTTTATTTATTTATTTTGTTTTTTAAGTTCTTGGAAGATGGTACATATATTTATAAGCGAGTATTGGAAGACTGCCGAGTAAATTATTTTTTTAACGGATCTATTGTTACAAGTAAGACGTGAGACAATACTTTTTGTTGACTTTCTCTTATTCGTTGAAATGATTTAAGTATTCGAGAGATTACAATTAAAATTGCTCAGTGTAAGAGTTAAGAAATGATTGCAATATAATTGTTCAAAAGAGATTTTTCTTTATTATTATGCTACAAATTTATCGTGTTTACAAGCGTTTTCCTTGATCTATATTCGGTATATTGTTATTCCTTTCACGATTGTGTGAAGCTAATTCAGAAGAGAAAGGTCATTTAGAGAAGCAATTTTAATTCAAATTTTGAAACAAAACTGGAGTGATGTTAAAAATAATCTTAAGAGAAATAAAATTATAAAAAAAATATTAAAATAAAAAGGTAAATTCTCTTATTTTCTCATCAACATTAAAAAGAGAATCATTTTAAATTTTATGAGATGTATCTAAATTTATCATTCGTTATTAATTTAATTTGATTATTAATTTAATTTGGTTATTATAAATTAATTTAATTATTTTATTATTAATTAATTTATACATTAATAAATTATCACTTTATTTTATTTGGATTATTCTGAATTAGTTTTTTTTTGTAAATAAATTAGTTATTTTCTTATGAACTATTGACTTTTTCCACAAAATATATAGTTCTAAAGTAAATACTTCGAAAAAACATTCTATAATTTAATTAAGTTTCACACTCGAAACAAGTGAGAACTTTTCAGAATCATTCTTAGAAAATACGCAACAAAAATTATGTGTCAATTTAAACGTAGTTCTTACTGATTAAAGCATTATTAGGTACATATTACATAATTGGTGTGACTGTAGAAAATTTTGATAATTCATTATGAATTCCTTTAGATGGAAAATTTATAAATTAAACACTATGATTCTCATATCGTTTAAAAAGTGGAACATCTAAATAAACACTATTATTTTTAGAAAATAAAAGAAAAAGGTTTATTACGTTAAAAATGGTCTGATATACGCAATTGGGAATTTATTTACTAAAAATATTCATATTGTGCCTTTTTTTTTAAGAAAAAAGTTTTAAAAACTTCTGATAGTGCATTTAAAGTCAATTGAAACAATTATGCTAAAGAGAAGCATACATATCTTGTAAGAATTAGTCCCGAGTTTTTTTTAATTATGGAGATAAATATATGATACCATAATCACCATTAAAATATACTTAAAAGAATTATCAATACACTTTAAATCAAGAATCAATAATTAGATGACATTTTCAATCGTTATGCATAGTTATCTATTACAGAATTACTATATTTGAAAAAAAAATTAAATTAGAAATTACAAAAATAATTAACAGAAATTTATTTTATTAAAAATAATAATCTATAAATTATCATTATAAAATTAATAAAAAGAACCACAACTTAATTTTCATTTACAAAGTTTACAGTAATTAAAAATATTTTTGATTCAATTTTTTACACATTATTATTAAAGTCCAGAAAGAGAAGTCAATATATAAAAAAAAATGCAATGTTTTATTCAAATATTGATTCTTTTATTGATTGTAAGCAAAATTTTATTTATTTTTTAAATGAAGAATCTAATGCTTTTGCATTTAATGAACAAAGTATTATGTTTACTATTTAAAGGATGTATTTTCAGAATATTTTTATAAATATGAGTTTCTCTGTTGTAAAGATACAATTAAAATGCTTCTCGTATTAAATATTTGTGAACTCCTTTTCAACGTATCATTAGTGTTTGTTATTACTTAGGAGTCTCAATAACAGTGTTAAAATTTGTCTAAACCTTGATTCATTTTGCATTGATATGAAAACAAATGTATTTTAAGAAGGATATATAAAAAGGATAATTTTCAATTCCTCCATTTAGTTTGTGATTAAATGGCTCGAAAATGCTTGTGCCATTTAATGAATGGTCAAATACTTTTCGATTAAAATTTTAAGCACAAATTTATTTTTATCTAGAAAAATTGGAAAACCTTCACATTATGCTGTTATTTTGTACAATGAATGTAAATAATGAACAAAAATCCGCAACTTTGAAAAAGGTTTGGCACTAAATTTCAAATTTATATTTAATGTATTTTGTAATAATGATTTCATTGAATTTAAGGAAGTAATCAAATAGTACAGCAGTAAATATTTTTTTAACACTATTAACTCGAAAAACAACCATTTCGTATTAGAAAAATATATAACTACATTTAAAATAATTGACTTTTACCATCATATAATTATATCACCAAAACGCGAAGCAATTTATGAATATATATATAATTACCTAAAAGGCAAATCTGTTAGAATTAGACCAAATTTTAAGGAGTTTAGTACAAAATACGGATAGAATATTTGAACATAATTTAATTAGAATTATTTATGAACATTAATGATATTAAGTAATTTGTTATCCCTATAATGGTTAAAATGAATTACTGTTTTTTTTTTTTAAATCTTCATATATTCTAAAATTCAAAATCATCTGTTCATTACAAAAATATAAAAAATTCTTTTTCAAACAAACTGTTATAATATCAACTACACTACTAATAATATTAAAAATGTTTCGAATTATATTTAATCATTTAAAATGCTACTTAGTTTTGAAAACAATAAAATTTCAAAAGAGGGTATTCAAGAATTGAGTTATCTTAATATAATGATTTTAAGGCGCAACAGTTTAGATAATTTTTAATATTTTTTTCTGGAGTTAATTTGAGTATTTTATTTTTCGAGGATAATTTTCAAATGTGTGATTCTAGAGTAAAGTTAGAAAATTTTTAAATACTGATTTGTTATTGATGGTTAGATATTTTAATAATATTCTAAATTCGAAAAGAAATAATTAAAGTTCAATGGGTTAATTCTGTTTTCTTAATTTTTCAGATTTGTATGTTTTTAAAGCCTAAACTGGAAAAATCATTATTATTTTTTTTTATTATTGAAAAAAATTAATTTGTAAGAAATCATTCTTTTTTATTTTATAATTTTTAATAAAACGCAAGAAACAAAAAATATTCTATTAATTCATTATCATACAATAATTGTTGAAGAAAATTTTGTATTATTGTACAGCACATAATGAATTTTTTGTATATTTTAATATTTATTGAAATATGTATATATAAAGTCAAATGAGAGACAGGTAAGTTTTTAAAATTATAAACCTTTTGTAAGAATTCAGATATTTCCAATACTTTTTACAAGTTTATGAAATGATCTCTTTGGCTTAATTTAATCCTTTTATCTATTTATTTTCCTCAAAAAAATTCTAAAATAGGATCTTATATTTCATTAAGCAAACATTTTTTTCACGAGTTTCTTGAGTAAACTTAGACCTCTTGTCGAAGTATTTTACTAAATATTTTATTAATGATGTTATAACGACAGAGGGGGGGGAGGGGGGGAGTACGAAGAGAAGGAGACATACCGGAATATCCTCTCAACTTCAGTCCCCAAATCCACGCCAGACGCAGAGCCCTCATCCTTTCGTAGAAATACGGGTGGAACATGATGCGATGAAATGGTCATTGCAAAAGACCACTTTTCAGACACTAGCAAAAGACCCGGCGCAAACAACAATTACTAATCCACCAATCATCTTCCGGGTGGGTGGTGCCGCGAGAAAACAGAAAAGGGGGGAGGAAGGGCGAGATAAGGGACGAGGAGGGGGGATGTGAATTTCTATTGCCTATTAAACACGGTGATGGAAATGCAGAAATGAGATTACCAGAGAGCCGCTCAAGTAAATGGAAACTGTGTCCTCCAAAACATCATAACTGGCAACCGCTTGGAAAAACGTTCTCTTTCGGCGTATGATTGGAAAATAAATTCATCCATATGTAAAAATGGAGGCTAGGAAAACTACTTTTCTCCCTCTAATACGATTTCAATTTAATCTCCGTGTTCCTATTGTTCCGTTTTATAACATTTATGTTTTATTTAAGCCAGCGAATGCAAAAACTCCCTCCCACTCTCACATGTCCGATTACCATTGCTGATATCTGGCGCTCGGTTATTTACATTTCTGCGAGTCTCCCGCGGAACAATTTTCGAGAGAATAAAGTTTGAAGGTAACAGTATTTTAATACCGAGAAAACAACCATTAAATATGAAAATGATAGTTTTCAGCGTTGGCGGAAATTGATCGATATACATCTAGTTCTGAGCCGATAGCTTTTCGCGCCATATTTATTCAAATGCGCTTTCTTCTCTCCATCAAAAGACGGTCTGCAGATGAAACATTTGCCACAGCTATGAATAGTTTTGCCGGAGATGAACACGGACAAATATTTGTTTTTCCAATCGCTTCTGCGTTTACTTTATTAAATCCCGTCACGATTGTTTGTGTTTTCATTGTTTATGAGCCATTGTTTTGCCTCCGCTCAAGATTCGTTAATTTTGTTGGAAAGCTTTCTTTTTCGAGCGTCTTTCGCACGGAACAAACTGTTTTAATGACATGACCGTTATTTGGGGGGAAAGTTGGAATTAACTAATGTGTTCACATACAATAGGATTTGTGTTAACCAGAGTTTGAATTTTTTTAAAAAAAATATTAATTTTCTTTTCGTTTTCGCTTGCTGAATTATTAAGTGAAATACGTGTAACACTCGTTTATATCAGGCTTCAAAAGGTCTATTAGAGCAGATATATTTCAATAATATTTCTAAATGGTAAAGCTAATATTAAATAAAAAAGTGGCTAAACTTGAGTTTAAAAAAAAATTTTTAACGTGGAAAGCATATACGTTTTTGGAATTTTTCAGCTGTTACCATTTTTGCATTATTAAAAATCCAGTTCAAAACAATTACCTAAAATATATTTATGAATCAAGTTATAAAATTACAGTTTTTAAGTGAACAAAATAAACTAAAAAGCTTTACTAAGTTCAGTCCTTTAGTTTTCACGAAAGATTTCATTTATAAATCGTTGAAGTTACTTTCATAGGAAAGAAAAAGAAAACATAATACGTAATAAATTAAATAACTTTGTTACAAAAATTTAAATTTGATTTTATTTGAGAATAAATCAATGTTAATTTAAAAAAGATAATTATCTTTATAAAGTGGAGTTCTCTTTTTAATGCTTGTAATATAGTCAATAGTAAAATATTTCTTTATCAATTTAATTTATAATTATATATAAAAATTAAATAAAATACATAAAAATATAAAAGTTATAAGAAGTTTTAATATAAAGAAGATCTTAGAACATTCAAAGATAAACAAGAAAAATTATATTTAATGTTCAAAAATTTACTCATCTTAATGAGCTCATACTAAGTATGTATTAAATAATTGACTTAATAATTTATATGTATTAATATGTATTAACACATATAAGTTATAATATGTAATTTAGTTATTCAATACTAAATATGTATTACATAATTAACTTAATGGTGATAATTATTTCCACTCTTTGGTTAATAATTAATTTTGATAAATAATTATTCCAACCATTAAGAAAACAAATGAAATGTAAGAGTAGTAATAATTTTGGACAAATGCGAGAAAAATGTTTGAAAGGTTTACGGATATAAAATTTATACAGATGTATATATTAAATTATAGATATAAGTGAGAGAAATTATAGATAAAATTTATACAGTAACATCAAAAGGATTACAATAGTTAATATTCAATCCTATATAAACATTTATATTATCCATAAAAATCCTAAACTGAATAATTATGAACATTTCCTTTGAAATGACGAAAAGATCTATTTTATAATTTGTAATGTTAAATATATATTAAAGTATCTGATATTACTGAAAGAATTTACCTGAATATAAAATGCTGTTTCTTCTAATTTCTAATAATGTGTATTTTAGTGTTTTAAACTGAATTTTATGAAGTTAGAATCATCCAGAATTTTTTGAGGCTCTGACGAAATTTTTGTGTGGATGTTATGCAATTCGTTTGAAAAGAATCGAAATTCTTTTAATCAATTTTAAGAAGTTTCGAAACGCTTTTTCTCGCATTATTTTTCAATTCAATAACAATAACAGAAAAAAAAAAAAATCCTAAATTGTGGCAACTCCTCTGAATATACGTGTTTTTATTTTTTTCATTGGTATCAATTTTGAACAGAACTATTTTTCTTTATTTATCTTAATATAATTAAGACTAATTTCTGCTTTTTTTTTTTTATACAATTGAACATTTCACGTACTCTACTATTCTAATTCTGAGTATTTAAACCGGAATTGCTTAGTTATTTTTCTGCTTGCAAAGGAATAACATTGCAATATACTTTTTTTGCGGATTTCTTTGTTTTCTTTGCATAACGATTTTTTAGGAACTTTACTCTTGTATTTAATGGTCTTCAAAAAGAGAATCAAAATTCGAATCGCAATAGCTAATTTAGTTGTGGTCAAACGAAAATTTTGAAAAGGCCATATGTTTTCATTACGCAAGATCTTATAAAAAATTAGTATAGTTACATGTGTGTGTATATCGGAGGAAAAGGGTACTCAACGTTCATTTTTGAAATTTTACAGAAAAGCGGCTTAAAAGTGTTTTTTTCTTTTGGTGTTCTTATTTACAGCTTACTTACTAAAGGATACCTTTCAAATATTTTTGTTATTCTTTTTGGAATACTTATTACTTTTAAGCCCTAACTGATTATTATTTTTTTAAGAAGAAAAGGAGATAGGCACCTTTTACCTCCGGCACATCAACTTTTTGTATGTTAATCTTAAAATGATTAAAATAAAGAATATTTCAATTATATATTCTAAAAGAGGCACACATGGCACTATCAAGAGATTTTTTTAATCCTATATGCTTAACTTGATGAGTGTTGGCTTATGTTCGCTAAAATTTTCAACATGACCATAGTTATTATTGTAATAAGTCTATAACGCAACAAAATAAGAAAGATAAAAAAAATATAAATATATTATATTATTTTAAAATGTTGAGTATATAAAGCAAGACATGCAAACATATTTTTTTTTTAAAATTTTAGTTGAATGATAAGTAATAATTCGAAAACAGAATGGATTTTTTATTATGTTTCTTTGATACATTTACATATCCTTGAAAATTAAGATTTTATCATTGGTTTTTGGGTTCATATAGAATTTTTTTTTAAAAAAAATCTTATGATAAGGTAATTTGACATATCTTATATTTTTACTAACATTTTAATCAAAAGACTTAACTTAATTTTTGAAAAATAAGTGAATAATTAAAGATTTATTAATTTTAGATAATAAATTGAAAGTTTTTATTCATTAAGGTTCATAAATTGAAAGTCTCTCTCTCTCCCCCCTTAAATTTTTATTTATATGTTATTATATGAACCAGAATTCTTCGTGATATTTTGTTTTGAAGTAGAATTGTTTAATTCAGTGTATTATGTAATGATTAAAAAACTTATTTAAAAATATAAATTTAAAAAAAAAGCATAATTTTGTTTAATTGTTTGTTAACTAAAGAAAGATTTTATTTTTTATTTTAATAAAAGTTTTATAAATAATATTTAAATTAAAATAATTTACATTTTTGTCAGTAGATTTTTTAAAATTAAAGTAATGTTAATATTTGTGTACATTCTTGTCGAATATTTTTATAAATTGGTCGAAATCAGTTTAAAAATAACAAGAAGCAGAATTGCAAAAAAAATTCCTGATAATATTCTTTTAATCTTACTTTATGAATTCGATTAATCAGTAAGTGTTCAAACATTTTTTAACTAATGGAATTTTGTGCAGTTTTGTAATGAAAAACATTTAGATATTATTCAGCTTACAGCCTTTAATTCGTACAGCTTCATTAATCATTTGAAGAGTGTTCATAAATATTGGGAAAAATCTTACGCTTTTATTTACGTTCGTTAAAGTACGGCAACACTTGATGACAGAATCGAACACAAATGGCTTAAAATTCGAGTCGATTACGCTTAACACAAACATGAAGAATAATAGTAGCTACATATGGTTGGACACCTGAAACAATTAATAGAATACCTGAGTGTAAGTTTATGCAGCGAAACGTAAGACTCCTTCACTTATGTCAAAAGTGTTATTGTCGACTGCGTCGCAGAATTACGAAATTTATCATTCTGATTTGTTTTGAATCTCGATTACAACAGTAATTAAATTAAAAATAAATAAATATAGCTGTGCTGCACAACGACGTTGAAGCTATATATTAACTCTTATGCATTTTCTTTCACCCTCCTAACTACAATTCCTTTGTATTTACTATCAACAAAAGAGTTCTCATGAATACAAAGAGAATAATTAATGATTCATATTAATCATTATTCACTCAAAAATTGATTTTTAAACGAAAAGATAACGGCATAGCAAAAATTGTAAAGGCCGATTTTCAAAATGTTGACCTATTTTGTTGAATTTTATAAAGATATTAACCCTGAATCCAGAATGCAATATTTAAAATATTTCTCGAATCAGATTTCTTCTGATTTTTGCGACAATAGCACTGAAGCATTTCAAATATACTTAGTACTTTTTATATCGGCAACTGTTTGATTAAAAACTGCTTAATTTTCTTCTCAATAGAAAGGCTATTTAAATGTTTTTTCTGTTATAATTCTTAAGATTCGGTGTTAGTGAATTACTGAAACGATTTTGAGCTTAAAAAGATTCGTCAAATTAGCCATTGCTCATTGATTTGTCCCAAAGGAACATATTCCATAATCCTTTACTATTCATTCCATCATAATATAGGTGAAGAAAAAAAATCACAGATATAATTTGAACTGAAATATGATGTAATATTATTGTTGGATGTCATAGCGAAAGTAATGGCTGAAAACGTGATATTGATACAGTAAAATGGCTTTCACAAAGCCTTAAGAAACAGAATTTTGCATCAACTTTTAATTAATTAGTATACCTTAATCAATAAAAATTTAATATAAAAAATGCATCTAGATCGTATGCAATCAGATCAGTTATTTGAGGCCATTTTATAATAATAAGAATTCTAATCGAGGAATGAAAAAGTTGTGTAAATATTAACTAAATGATTAAATCACAGATGGCAGCACAGTGCATGAAACTCTTATTACAAACTTTCCTTTTCCACCTCTTTTTCAGGTAAAAATAAAAATACATTTTTCAAGCGTTAGTAATTAAAATTTTTTTTTTTTAATTATAAATATAAAATTGTTGAAACAAAAAGAAATAATCAAATAGTTTAAAGTTTTGATAATTAAAAGTTATATAACATTAATCTATATAAATTTAATAAATAAACAAGAGATAATTTTTATGTTGAATTATTGTAAAAATCACGTAATAAAAACGTAACGGAAAGTAATGACTGAATATTTATCATTAATAGTTATATACCTAAAATATTTTTTTACTTTAAAAAATTACAAGAATTGTAATGGTTAAAATCTAATGTCAAGAATTAATAAAATTACCATTTTCAAGGAAAACTTTAATATAAAAATTGCATGAAAACAGTTAAAACAATTTCAAAGGCGATAAAAATTTTATTCCCTCTCTTCATTCTGAGAAATAAAAGGTGCTTAAAAACTACCCCAATTAATCAAAAAAGAGTTTTGATTTTGAAACAAATGAAACTGACGGAGACATTAAGTTAAGCGTGGATTCCCGTGTAATTTTTAGAATGCTTCATTGATAATCAAAAAAGAGTGAATTGTGTATTAGAGACACTTTTTAAAAATATTTTTTGTTATTTGTTTACTTTTTTTACTAAAACGATAGTTTTAAAACTTTTCCATCAGAAATTGTTTGTAAATTACATGTTACCTCATTATTAGTTGGTAAAATCATGGAAAAGTATTCTAGAAGTATAAGAAAGTAAAAGAGCAACTTGATAATAATAATAGTTATAGTAAAAAGAATACACTTCCGAAAATTGTGGATATAAATATTACTTCGGACAATAAAAATACTAATTTTCTTCCGCATATTAGATTCTTGGTTAAATCTACTTTCTACTTGTGAACGTCGATAATAAAATCAACATATTTTCAATTGTAACTTTTCCCTCTGTTGAGAACTGTGAAATAAATAATTTTTTTGTGCAAGCGCTTTCATGTTTAAAGGAATTATTCTTTACTAAAACGAATACAGCGATATTTTTGTCTAAAAAAAGCGTTTAACAAATTGTATACTTAATCTTAAGAACGAGCACGTTTAATTTCGCATGAATAAAACGCAATAGTTAAAAATAGCGAAATTTAGGTAAAAATGAAAATTATAAATAGTGTTTAAAAGAAGTATGACAAACAAAGGACAAAATCTTGATCGCAGTGCATCACACCGATGCTTCGGATGAGAAATATTATAAGCCTTTCTTTCAGTAATAATCCAAATGATAATGATATGAATAACATACATATGAATTGATTATATATAATTCTAATAATACCATGCATACTGTTCCATACCTCTAAGAGAAGGATCCTGTGGCGAAGACTGCTGGCACTCAAGCATTCTTCTACCATCCCCCATATCGGAGTGAGGCGACGGCATCATCTCACAGCAGCTATTACTATAATGAGGCGTCGACCCACTCTGTTGACTACAGGACTGCAGCGAATTGCTGTCCTCATCGTCTTCGAGTCCTCCATACCTGTGCTGCTGTCTGCCCTCGTCGATGACCAACGGGTGATCGTCTTCGGGCAGAGGCAGCAGGTGATCGTCGAATGACATCGGCCTTTTGACAGGTTCTTGTAACTTGTTGTCCAGAAGCAGGTATCTTCTGGAGGCTGGACTGGCCGGAGGACAGCCGTACGGTGGAAAGTACTCATTACCGTATCCGTCATCCATCCTGCAGTAGGACTGCGGGGGTGGCGGTTGTTGTTGAGGATGGGACAGATGTCGCAAATCGTGCATGTTTGGTTTCATTTCGTGCATCTGTGGTGGCTCCCGAGAGTAAGCGTCCGTTTGCATGTTGAAACCGTCAGATTCCACTAGAGATTGGATATTGGCACATTCCTCTGAAAAAAAAAGGAAATTTTTCTTCGTTGAACTCTAACATAACTATGCATCGTTAAGTGACAGCCTTATTCTTCTTAAAAATGGATTGTACTAAGGACTCTTAAATTGGAGGAATGGATCATATACCGTTTCATTTACTACATAAATGCACATCACCAATGTGCAAAATGTCAACTGATATTCTTGTTAGCAGCAGGAATTTTCTCTAAAACACATCAAAACTTTTGCGAATTTTGTTTGTTTTACTGACCGCATGATTATTGATTCAGGGTTAGCCTTTTCTCTTAAGTTTAGTTTTTAGCTATCGAGTCGTGAGTAATTGTATTGATTACATTAATTACTCGAGGATCAATTATTAAAAGTCTAATCATCATATTAAGGCCAAGAAAAATTATCTTTACTAAGGAAGAATTCGTTCATGTTTACTCTTGTGGTCTCCAAATGAGACAAATGTTATAAAATATATTATAAACAAAGCATTTCAATGCCGAAGAATATCATCGAATCCCCTTTTTGTCTTCAAAAGGAAAAAAAAAAATGACTCGAAAATTATAAAATTTTGTTAGGGTGAAGTTCTATGTCGTAATAATTTATAATTACTAAAATTTTTCAGTCAATTTTGAATAAAGTAACTTGGTCGAACATTACTTCGGTTCCTGTTGGCGAGTTTGGGAGAATAAATTGATATATCCTAAACTATTTTTCTATTTTAGTTATACAATAAATTAGTTTACTTAAAACCGATACAATCACTTTTAGTTTGTTGAAGAAACACGGAACATATGTTACATAACCCGCGTTTAAAGAAAGATGTTTCATACTAAAACTTATTTGTATGTGTGATCTTATTATTTCTCCTGTCTCTATTTTTCACGAAAATGAAAGTCGTAAATTCTAAATATTTATTATCTTGTATAATAATGTATAACTCAGTGGCAAATGTATTACCTAAAATTCAGGATATAGTTCTTCTGTGTTAATTTCTTTTAATTTAGTTCAGTAATTAAAAAGGATTTCTTTCAGAAATATGAATATTTATTAAATAATTCAACCATGATCTTTTAATACCTATTTCATTTAAATACCACACACACACACACACACACACACATACACACACACACACACACAATAACAATAACAACATCATCAACACACAATAATAACACACACACACACACACACACACACACACACACACACACACACACACACACACACACTGCACACACACACACACAATAATACTAATAATAATATATATATAAAGCAATGAAATAGTAACTATAAACACATACAAATAAGAGAACAATTAAAATCAACAAAAGAAAAGATTTATAGAACTATGTATATATATATTTTCCATTCGTTCTCACAATAAAAATTCAAAAATATATTTCTAATCGTTCATAAAATTATTATTCATACTTTCAGTTGAAAAAGATTGTTTCAAATAATAATAATCTAAAGGTAAAATACATTTGTGAAATAATAGAATATACCAAATACAAATCACCTTTAAATGTCACCCAAGTTTCCGCCATTGGCATATAGATGGCAGCACAAACAAAAACTTTCTCTCTTGCAATACTTTCCAGATTTTTCTTACAAGTTCATCAAAAATAATACATTTATATTGAAATAAAAATCTTTGATGTTTTACATGAAGCAACTTTCCTTCTTTAATGTAGAATAAATTTATGCAAAATTGCCTTCACAACAAAGAAAACATTTTTGAAATCTAACATATTGATCAAAAATAATACAGAAGAATATTTTCCTGAAATTTTTTTTTTTAGTATTTACTTAACAAAATGAAATTTTTTTTTTTAATTATACTCACTAACAGTACTAGATTTTCACATTCTCAAGCTTTTGCCAATCCTAGGAAATCCTAGTATTGAACTAATTCTATTAAAAATTTATTATACATTAAATTAATTTGTATTGAAGGGTAGAGTTTAATACCACTCATCTGTTTTATTCCTTTAATTAAGTTCTTCAGTTTCCATAGCAGGAAGAATAAAGTTAAATTCTTTGAATAATATGTACTAAAAATACTTTAATATTCTACAGAAAGTTTTCATTTAACGAAGAATTTATTACTTTCAATGAAAACTGTAATGAAAAGAAGGGGTAAATGGAATTTTACTATCTTACAGAGATTAATGAAAGAATAAAAACTGTTTAAAAATTAAAAATACTTATAAATATATTCAAAATATGATTACTGGGAGTTCTTACTGTTCGATTTTAACTAATTCCCTGTCGTGATCTCTAATTGGGGACCATGAATGTTTATAACGTTACTCTTTCCTAACTATAGACTTTTTTTTTTGTTTATTTATAAAGTTATGCGTTTTCATAATAGATTTCTCTTAATGTAAAGTTAAACATGTTGGTGTAATTTAAATATATGTGTGTATATCCGTCACTTTTCAAAATTTGCTTGTAAATGGCGGTTTTTCATATTTGTTTATTTGGTAAGTACCTAATAATTTACATATTCAAATGAATTATTTTTTGCTTATAAAGGTTATATTTATATGTATTCTGAATAGCATAGCATCTAAATTGAGCAAACTGTTTGCTTCATGGCTTGGCCATCAAAAAATTAAAATGATCCCCCATTTGAGATTCACAGTTATTGTAATGTAAAATGATTTAAATTTATACTATTTGCACTACAAGTAGGAGTTTAATGTCCTTTGATGCAATAGATTATTGGAGCATTTCCGAAAAGTTTTTCCCCCAAAAAAAGTATAGAATGTGTCTACTTATATTATAAATATGAAGAGGAGCAGAGAGGAAGGAAAATACCAGGTGAGGTGAAAATCCAAGTGGTTTGAAAAACACATATTTCTAACGAACTCGCCAATCCTTTTTGCCCATTGGCAAAATACTTTTTATAATTTTAGTACAGAAGGCCGTGAATCTTGCAGGTTTCCATGAGCTTTCAAAGGTTTGATTTGATGAAAAATCTAAGAGAAATAAATATACCTGCGACCGGAACGGTGAGATATAATAGAATGAATAATGGTTATATAAAAACAAATAATAAAACGAAGAAAGAATTTCGTGGAACTTTCGATAATAGATATAAGGAATTAAATGTAATATTCGGCCTTGTTTGGAAAGATAACAACACCGTTAAGATGTGTGATCAAATCATTTGGAAGTTTTCCCTTTGAAACGATTAGGCAAACATTAGATGAAAAAGAAAGAAAATTTTCAGTTTGTAAATACATAGTCCGTAAGCAATGTGTAAAGTGTGATATCGGATTACATATCAATTGTGTTATTCCATGTCACTCATAAAAACACTATGCAATTATTTACATGTAATGTCCCAAAGAGGGATTAATTTTTGAATCGATAAAAATCAAATAATTATATTCTACTTAGTAAAACTAAATGGTCTATGTTTGTTTGTATGCCGAAACATAACTTTGTATGAAAAAAGTATTTTTAAACAAAATCTGGCAGTTAACGGGTTAATAAATAAAAATAATCATTGTTTTGAAATTTTATTTTTGATCTTATTCTAGTTACGAAAAGTCCTACTTCTGAGAATGACTTTTCAGATTCTTTTATTAGAGCAAATTATTAGATTCTTTTATTAGAGTAATTTTATTTTGTGAAATCTATTAATTATTGTAATACTACCTAACACTTATCCCTTTTTTGAATAAAATTTTTTTAATTTAAACACAAAATACAGAAAAAAAGTATGTTCCAGAAATACTCAAATATTTTTCATAAATGTTTTGGGATTTTCCAGTAAATTTTAACTAATTTGGAGCTAAAACTGTATTGAGATTCTCAACATATAAAACAATATTTATATATATATATATATATATATATATATATATATATATATATATATATTTGAGTTTGTAACGAAAGTATCACACATTGTCATGAAGGGTTTTTCCCCCCCACGGAAAGTGAGTTTTATTCTTTAATTTGTATTGTTACATTGCTTTTCGTATTTAAGTAATACATTTGCAAAGGAGTAACCGAATCTTCTAAGCATTTTTATAATCATTAATATTTCGTTTGAAAATTTTTATTTTTGCAACAAATGATTTTTTTGTAGTTTTGTCATCCCCTACAAAGCTCATAATTGTAGTTAATTGATTAGAAGAGTTTGTGCTTGCTTATGGTTTGCTAAGCATTAACAAAAAAGACTCCAAATTAGTTTGCGTGAGCAAAATAAATTTTAAGTTATATAATTACTTGATATCTCGCGCAGCAATAGATTGTATCGAGAGAGGAATTAAGGAAAATCTAGAAATGTTCCCGTATATTTTAGTAACGAAATGTTTAACTCTAAAATATTATTGCTGTTTTAATATACTTTTAACATTACATTAAACAAATTTCGAATAGATACTGATGTTAATGTTTTTGAATTTTAGTTTTTTATTTTATATTTTATTAATGCTTTTGAATACTAATAATTTAAATAAAATAGAATTTATCCAGAAGAAAACGTAAGCATGCGAGCTCAAAAACATGTAATTGTTTGGGCTTGAAACCAATATTAATTGATTATTTAGTAAGTTTCTCACTTAAAAACATGTCATATATATATATATATATATATATATATATATATATATATAATTCTAGAAATAAATTTTATCTTTCTCTAAATAAAAGAAAAAAAATTTATAAGATGTTCCTTAGTACATATTATTAAAGAATAGCACACCGTGGTAGTATTACAGAAATAAAAACTCGTAAATTGTGCAATATTCTTAGCCCGTACGGGCATAATGAAAGAATCCTTAATATATAAGGCATGCATAATTATGGAACACTAATTGATAAGAGGAAACTCTGAAATCATCATAGCTACCGTTATTTTTTTCCCATCCTCGGATATGATAATTGGGAAGCGGAGTATTAACACGACACTCTCCCTTTTCTCAGTAATTTCGCATCCAAATGGGAAAGAAGTAATTAATAAATTTTTCTTTTCATAGTGATTTAGCTCGCAATCGTTAGAGAGTCTAATTGGTGCTAAAACCGAAAAATTCAGACTTCGTCTTTGCTCATTAGTAACAGGAGGGGAAAGCTCACATACCTTCTATTTTGAGTAGACTTGCAACATCGTAGGGCTCTCCTTCGTTAACTGCCGCCCCGACATTGTCCACGCTCCTACTGTCCTCCTGAGGCTGAACCGCGGGCAGGGGCGTAAATTCGTCGAAGACTTCATCCGCCGAACTGTACTGACTCGTACAGCTCATTGGTTTTGCTTCTACAGAGGCAGGCACACTGAAACTGGTGTCGGGGGAACTGATCGGAGTCTGGGGTTGTTGATGTTGAGGATGTTGTTGTTGTTGTTGTTGCTGCTGCTGCTGTTGTTGTTGCTGCTGTTGTACCCTGATCGCTCCCTGAGGAGAATATTCCTCCTCTGGAGGTTGATGGTACATGGGGCTGGTGACCAACTCTTGTTCATCTCGCCTTTCTTCTTTTATGCTTTGGATGCTTACCACAGGTGATAGGATGGGTGATCTGAGAGGCGACCTCTCACTGCTGCATGAACTTGATGACGCACTGAGGGTGACCACGTCTTTCCATGAGTTCGTGACCACCTCTGCCGTTTTAGGGGCCATCTCGTTTTTCTTTTCGAAAAGGTTCTCAAAGAATGGACGTTCGGTGGTCACACCACCACACACTCCGGCGAAGATGTCCATGCCAGTGTCTGGCTCGAAATCGCCGGACAGTGACCGTAGCGCGGCTTCTGCTTCCCTGATTCTGCGAGTGTCTTCATCCATGTCTCCTTCTTCCTCGCGCACTACCGCGTCCATGGTCTCTTCGACCACACGTTGCACAATTTGATTTTCCTCCTCGTATTCGCGGTATAAGGTGGTAAAGTCCTTGTTGGCGAGTGGCTGCAATCTACAGGCATCAGGTGCTTGTTCTTGCAGCGGTTTCGGGGGTTCACAACTCAGGGGAAGTCTGTAGTTGTTATTGACGGCCTCGTCGGAATTCGTTCGATCTGGTGTTGGACCGTCCTCGATCTTTGGTTCTTTGAAAGATAAGACTTCATGCACGTCGTTTGATAATTTTCTTTTACGATTAGAGAGGCATCCAGAGGACCTAAAAACATAAAATAGCTTGTAACGCTAAGATTTATTATATTTGTAGAAAGAAAAGGCTTTTAAGGCTTTATTATAAGCTCAATATTCTTCTAGCAGAGGTATATATCACTTTTATCTGATCATAATAAGTCACTGCAAGACTTTTATTTCTGCGATATTGGAAAAGAAGAAAGTTTTCTATTTCAATAGATTGAAAAAAGAAATTTACTGTCAAGATTTCTCTGCAGTGATCAACCTACACGACTAAGCTAAACACACAAATTATCCAAGACATTTTAACAACGATATTAAAAATTCTCCGATATTCATAAAAACTGGGCCTGGTTATATCAGTAAACTAAGGGAGAGTAAATATGGTAGTGTAATATATTCTGTTTGTTTATTCTACAAATGGTAGTTTCATTTTATCTATACATTATTCGTTTTTTTTTTATAATTTTTGCTATTTATTCTTTTACAAAGAAGGCTTTTCTTTACCACCTTTCCGGAAAGAAAAAATGTTTTCTATCAATAACGCAACTTTAATCTCCTTTTCTAGGTTAAAAATAATAAATGTTATTTCTTTTATTAATGCATAACAAATTTTTTATTGGACAAAAATGCTTGTCTGCTAAAGCTTTTATATGACTTTTATGAAGTTAAATTTGAGTGCATTTATATAAAAACCTTTATTTTAATGTCTATTAAGTGCACTAAATTCATAATTTAAGGACCGAAACTTTACTACAGAAATTTTGCATTCAAAGGCGTAACTACTTAGATTATAATATACTGAATGCCGATTCAGATGAAGTGAATCCGATTTTTTATTTTATTTATAATCTGAATAAAAATAAGAAGCGTTGAATATATGACTCATTGCTACGTCAAAAACAATAACATGTTTTTACTTGAATCATAGCATTCTCTGTGCGATCTGTGAACACCATTGCTAGTTTCTTACATCCATATTTTTTTGCAAATGCATTGCAGATGTTATTCGACATCTTAATAAATTATTAAATTTTTAAACAAACTCAAATAAATTATTCAGAAAATTAATTTTCTTTATCATTCATATCACTTATTGGTCGGTATATCTTAAGTACTATCGTTTTAATCAAACATTTTTTTTTTCATTTTATAAGGTGTTTATTTTTTTCGGTAAAGATTTTGGTGTTTACGTTTTCACATTTGTGAAAACTAAAATGAGTAAAAATCTAACAGTAAAATAATAATTACGCAAAAATATGATTTATAAATCCCAATATGTCTTCAAGAAACTACCTTTAACACTGAAAAGTTGGTTGATTAAGAGTTACATATTTTATATTGTGATTATTTGCTGCTCAGCATTGTATTAGAACTGAAAAATGACTAATGATATTAAATTCAATAATCGATTTGATTTTAATCAAGATCTTGCAGATGTGATACTTTAAAATATTTATTTTAAAATTCCTTTAATTTCATATTGGGGCTAAACAGGATGTTATCAACAATTTCTTGAGCATTGCTGTAGGAAAATGGTAAAAAAAATTCCTTTTCGTAAGTAATAAATTTAAGAAGAGCTGTCATCATTAAACCTCTTTCTAACTCATATTATTGGTACATTATTACATAACTGTTGCATTAAATATTTAAAAGCTTTATCTAAAATACAAGTTTAACTTTCCAATCTATATTTTAGTGCAGAGTTTTTTTGAACTAGACGTATAATTTTATTAATGGAAGGAAAACTATCATATTTTTTGATAATTTTAGAATACATTTTAAAATTTAGCGATCATTTTATAAAAAGTCACTTAAAAATTTCTTTTTTACTTATATAGCAATAGAAATAATCTAATTTTTTTCTTACCTGAAAAGTATTGAGTAAATAAAAATTACGCAATAATTATTCTCTTATAAATGCAGGGATAAAGGAAAATCATCACATCTAGTAACAATTAAATAAACTGGTTTTCGAACGTAATTTTCGTCAATATTTGTTGAAAAGCTTTTTAACTAAGATTGGAATGTTTGAAGTTGAATGAAAAGGGAAATTAGTAATATTTGACAAAAAATTAATGAAAATGTTTTGGACATTTAATATGTAATACTTATCACATCGAACATTAGATGTAGTTTCTCTTGCATGATTTTAGTGTCACAAAAAATCAATGTAATACATAAGTTATGCATTTATATACTTGAATATGTTTATTTATTTTTCTAACAACAGATAAAGATTGTTAGAAAATTATATTGATACAAGTTTTTAAAGAGATAAACATAGAAAAAAAAGTAGTATTACATTTTCGATACTCACGCTCGCAACTTATTCACCTTTCTTGGCATATGATTTTGTAAGCTATTTGACGTACGAGACTGACAGCTGAAAATAAAACATGAAAAGTTATAGATTTCATAAAACACAAAAAAGCATACAAACAAGAAAATGGAAAGAAAAATATTAGCTTTGAAATTGCGCGAAAGCAAGTGCAGTCGTACTGTACAGAAAGTATTTGCAAAAAATTCCCTCCTTAATTATGACATGCATAATATATATTCTGTATTTAAACAGAAAATATTACTTATATTTATTATTCGAAAAAAAATGGAGACTGATTAAATTGAGCGAAAACAATATAACTATTTTCAAAACAAGGATTAAACTTTTGCTTACAGGAGACAGCAATAATAATGTTTCGGGAATTATTTTAAATAAAAATGTTAAATAAAGAAATTGAAGTTAGCTTTAATGAAACTAAAATTTCAAAACATGTACTAAAAATCATGATTTCATAAAACTACTGATGGGTTTTTTTTAAATTTTTTTTTTTTGTTGTATTATACTTTTAATGTATCGATGTTATTCCGTAGTTTTCTGAATAATTAGAAAGTTTTCAAAAGGGAAATGAAATGTTTCTAAAATTTAAAACTTTTTATTGTTTTAATATCTAAACATTTTAGAATGATCATTAGAACGTTTCCTAACAGTCATGGTTCTTAAAATTTATTTATTGAAGTACGTATAACAAATAGCATTTGACTTCTTTAATTTCGTTTCTAAAGTAAAAACATCGGGGAATAACAAAAAAACTTCATTTCATTAAATAAGTTCAAAGTAAATATAAAAACAAGGTATAAAAATACCAACCTTTGTGCATCTTGAATAGAATCTGAAAAGAAAAAAAAAATGAGAACGTTAGTGAAGAAGATTTTTTCTATTTATCATAGAAAATGTAATAATACACTTGATAATTTATTTTTAGTAATGAACTGTGGGTGTGCAAAACACCTGAAGGTATTATTTTTACGCATGAAAAACAATCTTTCTTTAACGGATGAATTTGAATAAAAAAAAAGTAAAATTTTTTAACTGTGAGTTTAAAATTACGCACAGTAGTTTCATTTTTTTCATTTGAAATTACCGACATCTTTATTTGAGTTGATTTTTTGATCCTAATCTTTAATTGTATGCTGAGCATACAAGTAATGAAATATTTTAAAATATATAATTCGGATATTCAATTAAAATTTCTTAAACACACTTAGTTTATAATGAATGTATATGGAATTTGAACCTGGATAATAAATGGGTAACTGAGGTCGTAAGATGGTGCGTATATCGTCTATAGGTTAAATAAAATTATTTCATTTCATTTATAGACATCTAAGCTGCTCTCAAATTTAGAAAAAGATAATAAGAACTTGTGAAATATTTACTGGGATTAGAGCATTTGAATAAACATAATAATGCAAGTTTATTTATTTATTTAAATTCCATTTTTTTCTTATTATTTCATCATTAAAAACTAAGAAAATTATGAGTCTGTAATTAAAATTGTACTACATATTAAAATTGTTGAATATTAAATATATAAATCTAATATTCCTACTCACCAAAAATGCATCTAATTTTATTTATTGAAATACAAATTAAAATGAATTTAATCATTAAGCAATAATTTGAGAAGTCAATTATATATGTATGTATCATTATATATCAAAATTTTTTTGTGTATCTTTTTAGAAATAATAATAATAATTTAAAAATTTTGATCTTTGCTACATAATTTCCAGTATCATTTCAAGTAAAATAAGCCTCGAGAGGATGCCGAAAGATGGCGCCACGAATATAAGTTATAACTTGGTAAGTTTTATTCTTATATAAAAATAAATAACGCAACTTTTTTTTCAGGTTGGCTTTCCTAAAGAATTGAAAATTTGAGTGTTAATTGAAATGTCAGGCATTGTGTGGCTTAAAAAGTTAAATAAGAAATGTTACAGCGAGAAACATATCATATTTTTGGATTTCGAGTGGATCAGAACTTCTCCACGTTTATAAATTGTTCCGATTTAATGACTCCTAATATTAATGTTGAATGACTTTGAAATCTCTTTGAGGTAAATATAAACATTAGGGGACAATTACAATAAGAAAGTAAAAATTAATCTGACTAAGTTATCTAGTTATTAATCCGACTAAGTTATCTAGGTAATATTTATATACATATATTATCTATGACTATTGTGTTTATAATTTTTACTGTTTTTCTGTTGTATGCCCCTGAATCGCATCGCCTTCGTTAAAATGATTACTCTTTTTGAGGAAATATGTGTTATGGGGATTTAGCATATTTTTCTATATAAACAAACAGTTTTAGAGAGCTTTTCCAATCCTCTTTTTCACAACAGCCTTTTCAAATGTTATTTATGACCCAGTTGAAAACAATTTCCAAAGTTTTGTGCATTTCTCACGCAGTTTTTCCTATTTGAATAAATTATTTTTCTGTTTTTATGACTCCCGTTTAGCGATTGTTTTTTTTAAAGGAAAACGGAAAACAAGTTAAACAAGTTAAGTTTTAAAAAAATTATTATTTAAAACATATTGTTTGTATTTTATTTTTAACAATATCGACTTCTTGATTTGAATTTCGATGAACTCAATTTTTCTAAAACTGAAAAAATTTCTAAAAAGAAATTTTTTTTTATTCAAATTCAGTTTTACTTCAGTTGTTGATAAAAGTTTCTAGAAATATTATTCTAAATAATATTTTAAAAATTTGAACAATTTTATTGCATTCGTAATATTTTGTTTTAGAATGATAAAATTTAAATAATTTACAGAAAAGTGTCTTGATTTTTTTCCGTTATAATTTTTTCATAGAACTCTCAATGCTAATGCTTAAGGTAACTATTTTAATTTTGCACACAGAGCTCAATTTATCGGACACACATTTCTTTTCATTTAGAACTCTAAGTAATTCGAATTTATATTTAATTTTTACTTAGATGGAGGTTATTTAAAGGAACTTTGAAATTAAATTTTATTTAGAAGTTCTTTAAAATTTTGGAAAAATAAAATTACATATTGAATGTACGAGGTGGTATCGTAAAGTCTTAACTATTACCAAGAAATAACAGGTATTTGGACAGAATTTATTCTGCGTATTAATTCATTCTTACGTACTCAGTGTCGTAAATAATAGCTAATAATGCTCATCTGTTTGGTTTCAGGAAGTTATCGACTGAAGTAACTCGCAGTATCGTGAGGTTTTAATTATTATTCTGGGGTATTGTAATTATTAAAAAAATAATCAGGAATTTTTATTTATTATTACCAAGGTTTCTCTTTATACTTAGTCACCATAAAGAATACATAGTCACCATAAAGAGTTTAAAAATTTCTCCAAATGTTCCTTGACCTTTCGAACTTAGCAGACTGAACTCTTACCTTACTTCAATCTACGACTTCCTGAAACCAATCAAATCAATATTAATATGCAGAATAAATTTTACCCAGATATCTCGGCCAATTCTTAGCAATAATTAAAACTTTTCAATACCCCTTCGTAACCTTTGATGTTCTTTTTAAAGAAAACACATAAAAAAAATACAGTTATTGGAATAGATTCTTTCGTCTTATAAATAGAATTTTAAAATATATTAAGGTAATATAACAAAAGTCTGAAGTTTCGTTTTCAATATTCGACGTTTACTTAAAAGATATGCAGGTGACAGATGTTGATGTATAAGATTAAGAATGTAATAACCTTCAGTATTTCAGATTTTAAAAATACCCTTGATAAATTTTAAAAGCTATACATATAACTATCCTGAAATTGATGCAACACGATGTATTTATAGTTCTGATTACCTTATTTTGTTCATTAATGAAAAATAATTTCCTGAAAGCTATTTATTATATTTCGAAGCAATAACACTGAGTTACATTATTAATATTTAAAAAAACTTCGTTCCAATTCTCCTTGTGAAAATATTTTATTTACGAACAAGTAGGGGAATTCTTTCCCCTAATTTAATTTATACAAACATTATATACTGTAGTACAGTCATAAAAAATAGAGATCACCTTTTATAATATTCATTCTTATTGGCTCAGAGGTAACTATATTTTGAAGCCAATACAATAATTAATTTATTCTAACCTACTTTTTTTTTCCTTCAGAGGGTAAGTGACTGAGTTATGGTGAAGTTTAATGTCACAAGAGCTAGATATGGTTATGTTGCACCAAACAAGATGTAACTGTGATCTAGACGTTTGAAAAAAATGGTTGACAAGAAGACAGATCGAAAATAGAAAAGGATCGCTAGGGTATTAGAGGGCGTGTCACCCATGTTTACCACAGACTTCTTCAGATACATCTGTCTTTATCTTGTGCTCCAAAAGTCTAAATTTCCAAATGGTCTAAATAACTTGTGTTCCAAATTTTATTAAAATCGACTGTTAGTACCAGTTATATTCGAAGAAAAACCATTAAGGGGCCATATACTTGATTACTTAAATGAAAATGATGGTTATTTCTTGATAAATGTATTGATACTTCTTATAAATTTGAATTTAGATTTTTAAGGTTCTGTGATTTCTGATCATAAGCTTTGATTTTGTGTATTTTCTGAACCATTGGAT